>CCAG010000251.1:0-158397 GCA_001077435.1 Glossina morsitans morsitans | reverse complement strand
AAAAAAAAAAAAAAAAAAAAAAAAAAAAAACTTGTCTAATTTTTTAATTTTAGAATATATTTTGTTGCAATGTTTCGACGATATTTGTTTTTTTTTTTTTTTTCTTTTATTTCATTATTTAAAATATTTTAATGAAGTCACTTATCATTATATATGCCGATCTTATTGTAATTTACTGTGTGATTAAAAATTATTCTCAACACAAAAGGCAACATAAAATATTTAAATTAATTTATTTATCTTTTATTTGAGTTTATTTTGAAAAATGCGCCCACATACAATATACAACCGACCACAACGACCAACTGCGAACATCTGAAACTGAATGTTGTGTGCATCAGATCTCCATCCAAAACAGCGAATGTGCTCGTGTTCATATACTTTATATAGTTTATAGTTTCATGTGATTCTGATTGCATTTTCTCTCCTTTTTTTTTTTTTTTTTTTTTTTTTTTTTTATCAGTAGAAGTTTCATATTTATAACGTATCGTATAACGTATTTCAAAAGTAATGAATTAAAAGCGGAAAAGAACAGAAAAAAAAAAGAAATGAAAAAAATTCATATCAGCTAAAAGTTTTTAAAGCAAAACTAGTAAGCAAATTATTAGGGTAGACGAAAGTAATCCATTTCTCAAAATAGAGAAACGAGTCCGACTTTCATTCTACAACAAATACAGGAGATTATATCAAATTTTTCGAGCGAACTTTTCCAAAACTTAATAAATATTTTTTCTCACATAATATAATACGATGCAGTTTGTCCGCCAAATGAATATAAAGAAAATTAGTTCAGATTATCTAGCAGCTAGAATGGTTAGATAACTTACAGCTTAACTAAATTCCAAAGTAGACCTAGTACAGCAATATAAGGATGCAAGCAACGTGAGCTTTTAAGTAATTAAATATCGGCGGCAACGAATTACGGCTTGCAATGTTTAATGAATACAAGAGACAACATTTAATTTGTCGGCTTTGTCTTTATAAAGTTGTACATGAGTGGGTGGAAAAGAATTCAATTCAATTTCTTTTCTTTTACAAATGCGGCAAAGCTTTTCCTTCAACTTAATATATTCATCTTGGAGTGAATCTCCTCCAGCTATGGTGGTGGATAAGCACATCTTGTAAAAACTTGAAACTATAGCATGTCTTGTAGAAAGATTTAAGCGCACGTGAACCGTTTTTTTCAGGTGACTAGTTTCCACATCGGAGGCATTTACAACATAATTATTTAAATCTTTTTAAAAAGGAGCTGAAATCTTAAGTAATTATCTCGTAAGCCTAGCAAGTTAACGATCGCTAATCGTTTATCGTTTACAACAGCAAGAGACCAACTCAGCTAAATCACAACTGAGCTAATATTACGTACTGCGGTCCCCTATCAACACTCGCCATTGACAGTGTACCAATGACCTATCGTAATAAATGTGCTTTTAAAATTGGTAGCTCTTGTAGTTGAGAAATGGAAAAATATCTAAAATTTCAAAAAACGTCTTCAGTCGTTAATTTAAAGTCACACGAAAACGTTTTCATTTTTAACTTTCAGTCCGGTCGTAGGACCTTAGCAGTCAATTAAGAAATTTTGAAATTTCCTTGCCCAAGAACAATTCCCGAATTAGACGCATTTTCGTATCCTTAAGCCGCAATTAAAAAAAATTAAATTTTCTAGTAAAAGTTTCGAAAAAATAAAACGCTAATCATTGTTATTTTCAATTAGAAAAGTATTGCAAGCGTGCAGCGGTACAGATGTGTGCGTGCAAGTGAGTTTATGAATCTTAAAGATTAACTCATCAACGAAAAAAAAAAAAGAAGAAAAACCAAAAAAAAAAAAAAAAAGAAATATAAAATTCAAAACTAAACACACCCAGGTTGAGAGCGCAAACCCAACGAGTTGCACTAACAACGCATACGTGCCCGCAAAACTTAATTTCTCGACGAAAAAAACTTTTGCAGGAATGCTTTAAGAAAGCAAAAAAACAAAAAGTTATCGTCCGCACACTCACCACACACCCACACTCCCACACACATAAACACGTACAATCCTTCACGTCATAGCGACATTTTGTTTCGCATTTAAAAAGGATCTCGAGAATAGCCGAAGAAAATGTTCAGGTTAATAACGTCGAACATTTTGATTGAGTTGATGCTATTGTTTTCGATACTGATTGCACCAACTTTTGGGTTCTATTGCCCAACGAGTTGTAACTGCTTTCAGCGCACGGTACGATGTATCCGGGCACGTTTAACCACTATACCTAAATTACCCCAAGATGCAAACGTTGTGTAAGTATTGTACAGTGCATGCACATCTTATGATTAACTGTATGCCACATGAACTGTATTTAGGTTAAGATAATCTTTGCGTTTTGCTATTAAATCGTTTTACTCGCTTAAACAATTATCTATTCTTGCATTTATAATAAATGAACAAATATTAATAAGCCAGTGGTTTCCAAACTTTTCCTTACAAATTGATTTCTTTACAATTTTTTAAGTCAATGGTAAATCATTTTTTTTTCACAATTTTCTTAAAGAAGCGTCTTTGAACATCGCTGGACCAGTCTCATCTATTTTTTTTTTTTTGTATAACTTTTAAAATTTTCCATTTTCCATTTTCCATTTTCCATTTTTTGTTTTTCTTTTTTCTGTTCTCTGAGAAACAATCACAATTTGCTTATCTAGGCCCGGTATTTGAGTCCCGATAGTTAGCTTCATTAAGATTAACAAGAGATAAATTTGTTACTCGTTTATGAAATTCAAAGGAATAATAGGAATTAAAGGAAGCTATATATGCTTCAAGGTCAATATTACACATCCATCGCTTTGGTTATTTATGGATTGGTTTTATATCAGTACTTCTTCTAGGTTATAACTTACAATTTCTTGTCTCTGGTGGTTTCGTTTTTAGACGCATCATGCCAGATTGTTGCCATGAATTTCAATCTAATGTGTGCTGTGGATTGCAAGGTAAATTATTTTAATTGCTGGGTTTACATTTGCCAAATTTCAAGTAATTTGTGGCCAGTACGTGAGATAGTATAGACCAAATATCAGGTTTCTCTATCAGCTTTTGCAGCTGATAATTTTCTAATAATTGGAGTAGGAGAGGGACCAACTGATATATAGGATTGAATCGTCTCAGAATGTTCAGTGCTTGTACATTAGCGATTCTAGGATCGGTATTTCCGCGTTTCGCGAACATCTTCATCCGTATCGTTCGCATAGCTTGGGTATAAATACCAAGCAGTATTCGAATATGAAAAGGAATTATATTTATGTTATCCAGTAATACGCGTCAAAAATTCAAAAAAAGCAAATAAGGACTCGATCTGCTTACGACCCGGAGTTGAATCTGTTTTATGTCCGTCCGACCGAGTGTTTTAAAAATTCTCCTAGCTGCAAAAATTAAAATAAAGAACCAACATTTTCTACGATGGTTACACATACACACACGTACGCACAGGCGCGCGCGCGTGCACATCAAGTTTGTTGTTGAGCGGAATCCGCATACAGCCAAACCCAAAACTTGTGAGATCACAGCAAATATCGCGTCAAAATTTAGTTCAAAAGTAAGTGAAAACAGTATGGTGGACCGCGGACCACTCTACAATTACTCATATAAAGATATTTCAAAAAAATGCGCTTTATAGGGAAGTGATCACAAAAGTGGTTCGCTCCAGACCATTTTCATTCAAATTTCATGAAAATATTTCAAAAATTGTGAGTTATAGGCGGAACGCAAAAATACAACACGGACAGACGGGCAGACGAATAGCTTGACAGACACACTTATAATTACTTTCTGAATCGATCGGTATGCAACAGAAGGTAGGACAATCCTAAATCCTTCTGGTTGTTACATACATCCGCACAAAACTTAGTCCTTGTGCCTTGTATCACTAGCGTTGTAGGGTATGATTAATTAGTCATGTTATGCCGAAATGCTTTATATGCACGATTTCGATTACAGGCACTAAAAACACTCCTTAAAGACAATGAGTGCGACTTTGGCTTCCTTCATTTCTTTTTTATTTTAAATCATTGAAATGCTATTTAATAACGTAAAGAAACATTAGCGTGGAATGGTAAGTGAAAATAAAAGAGAAAAAATTTCCAATAAGTTTTTGGAAAAGTAAAGAATGGAAAAAACATTCTTATAAAAAATTTTATACTTTTCATTAGTAGCAGCAGAATTACATTTCCTGTAAAAAAGTAAAAAAAAAGTGTTCCTTTCGTTTCACTTTTTTGCAGGCTAAGTGATAATTGCCCAAGTAATTATTTTAATAAATCATTATCATTAACTGGAAATTATTATTTTCATTGCAATAATTGTGTTCAAGCATAACAATTTATTACAGCTTTTGGATCGTTATACCCCACACCAGTGGTGGTGAGGTGATACATATTAAGTTTGTACGCAAGTTTATAACACTCAAAAACACTTGAAGCTCAGAATTATTTTCTTAATCGATTAAAGCATGTCTATCTGTCTGTAGGCGGAACTTCATCTTTTCATTCGGTTTTTTAACTTTCAAGCCAAACGGGTTGAGCAATTTACAAGCCTATAGGAGTTAAATGTCTGGTGGAAAGTCTCAACAAAGAACCAAAGAAATGTGCGAAGATGTGTTACCGCGACACAACAAATCACGAGCTGTAGATTCATACGGACACCGTACAGTGCTCGCATAATTTCATTTGTTAACAATTTGATCCGGCAATAAATATTGTACCTTCTGTACTTGTCAGTCATACAATAAGCAAGCAGCCATAATCGATCCGAATCTATTAATATCCACTACTAGCCTGTAGAAGATAGAGTGAAAATGCATTCACTTGATCTATTCATTTAAAAAAAAACAAGTAAGATTGTTAGGTTTTTGCTAACTGGTCGTTCCTTTAGTTCATTTTTGAAGCTAACTTAATGATAGTAATAAGAAAAATAATTTCTAAGATCTAAGCTTTATTTTCTAGACTAAGCTTTTACGTTGTAAACGTGATTCCAACAATCGTCTCTTACGGAATGGAATAAATTCTAAGGCTAATGTCTTAAAGCATTAGCATCTAAGGCATTCAGCTTTCGGCTTTACTAAAAACTCTACCGCACTTGAGATTTGAACCCACGACCATTGAGTTGCTAGGCGAAACTCTTGCCTCTCGGCCACTCAGGCGGATTAAATTTCATATAGTCCATGCGCTGAATATGAGAAGAGAGCGTTTCTTAGTTAAATGTTTACTAATTACGTAACTAAAGGATAAGAAACTTACTCATTGTAAGGCACTTTTCATTTGCATTATAGGGCAAGACTAGCCGAATAGCCGGGTAGCCGAGTAGGCAAGAACTGCGACTAGCAAATCAGTATACGTGGGTTTGAACCTCAGTGTGCTAAAGTTCACTTTGGTCGTAACTATAGTGAGTGTTCAGTCGCTAAAAGCATAACACCTATCGACTTGGCACACAGTCCCACTAGACTGCGGCCACCACCCTAAATCCGTCGTTTTCTACAATCTTTCTTCTTTCTAGTCGTCCCCGTATTACGCGAATGGATGATTGGTCAAAAGAAAAAAAAAAAAGGAAAAGGAAAAGGAAAATTGAACGAATGTGTAACTAAAACTAGGCATGTAATCTGAGACCAGACGTCGTGAATGAGTTAATCGATGGGAGCACTTAAATATATTTCCATCAAATTATAAATCGTCTGCTTCTACAAATTGAATACTTGCTGTAGAACCTTTTTTGCCTGATTTTCGTGAAAAATTTTAGTTTTTATTGTAACTTCTTATGATGGCAAACAATTTGGATTTGTAAGTCCGCGTACATAATTAAAGCGGTTCCAGAATTTTCCCGGGATCACGAAAATGCATATTTATTTTTATGCTGTAGCGACAAAACAGTTGTAGTTCTGAAAGACATCTTTAACAATCACACTGAAGAGATTATCAAGCGATATAACATCAAGCGATAAAAAATTTTTACTTTTTATCTATAGTCTATGTGAAGGAATTTTCATTTACAATATATGTATGAAATGAATCTGAAAACATTTTCTCTGCCCTTTTCGAAGCAGTACGCGTATGCTATGTGTTGCGTAGAGTTTAATAAAGTGAACATACTGCTCGATGATGTGCGTAAAAACGAATATACGAGATAAAGAAAAATAATTTACTACAAATTGAAAACATATACGTAAACATTGCTTACCCATGATTCTTGACTCGTTAGTGGAATAATAGAAGGAACAGCAGTTGGTCTCGTTCTCGAAATTTATTATAACAAAAGCTTAGCTGATTACGAAACGTGTGAACTGCGAAAACAATTTAGTAATTCTTACCAGCGTTTATCGAAAAAGGAAACGATTGCAAACATTATAAACGAGCAAGCCTGACTTTCGAATACTCTACACCAATGCACTTAATACGATTTTTCCTTTATTTTGGTGATAAAATATCCGTGTTCCGATCTAACGGCACACATTTCATAGAGGAGACGAAGCCCGCGCGAAACGTGAATTATGACAGATAAATTTCAATCTATTCCGTAAATGATTCTGAATCTGATTAACCGATCGGATTGAAGAGGATGAGCTCATCTGAAATCCTTATGTGCGACACAAACAATCGCACAAATTTAATCTAGTCATTCAACATATTCGTATGCTCGAGAAGCGTATGCTTTAGCACTCATTGCATGCGTTATATATAAACATAAACAATAATTTTTTCTGTGGCCGAATTATTTGCATTTTATTTATTTACAGTTTCTAAAATGTTTACAACATAAACACATTCATTTTAACAATAGTCATAAGCTCTGATGAGCGGCCGTTACCATCGCCATTATTATCATTATCATCATCGTCATCATCACTATCATTATCATGGATGATGATTATAAACATTATTTCTGAGTAATAATTTGTTCAGTAATTAATTCCATTGCATTTCGATTTTGCTTACATTTATGCTTACATACAAATGTGGTTCATTTAGTTAGCAATTAGAAATATATATTATATATGTGTGTATATATGCGTATATTACATAAAAATAAGCAGTAAGTTTTTTTTTTTTTTTTTAATACAGAATATAACGAATCTTTTAGGGTAAAAATAAATTCTAATCACTTATCGCTTCTCCATTTTATACGACGATCTCTCCCTGCGTCATTGCGGGCAAGGCCGCACATTGAATACCCTACACTTAGACTTTGACTTAGTACAATGCGTTACTCATTTTCGTCATAATATCCCACAAAAAAATATATTAAGTGCTGACTTTTTAGAAGAACATCTATTTGGTAGGGAACACGAAACCTGAATTGAAGTGGTTCAGTGGATTATTAACTTGCACGGATTTTCTTTATAAAATACCCAACATTAGGCTAGGTTATTATAAAAAGGCTTGCGGTAAGGGGTCTTAATTTTGGACCTAAGCGGTCCAAATATACAACAGGAAATTGAAATATTAAATAAGTTCTAAGATTGTAGTCTAGTTGTCACATAAAGTGTTATTGTTGGCAGAAACGTATATACTGTGAAAGGTTGGAAAAAATGGTTCCATACGATTCAAATTTTAAGCATTTAATGTGTGGTCCAATCTATATCTTCATTTCCAACAGTGTTTTCGTCTTTGGACCAAAACATGCCTGCATACCAAATTTGTCCAAAATATCTGAAAAGTTGAACAGGAAGGTGGGTCTATGTTAAGTCTTTCTGGATGTTCCATGCATCCCCGCAAACTTAGTGCGTTCTGTCCTTCAAGTAAGTGAAGTTGGGTATAACAATGAATCGAAATATTGAAGAAGTCTTATATTGATTGCATCTAACTTGAAGAGCACTATGTGAACGAATCCAATCGAGAAAAATAAAGAAGGTTACCTCCTTCTTAATTACGGTAAGTACTGTTCCAAGTATATTGCACTTGCCTAATCTATAAAATGATCTCATGTAAAATGCTATCGAATGTTCAAAAAAAAACACGTCGTAGTTATAAATGGAAATCCTTGAACATATTCGATCTATCTTCGTTGTTGTGCCGATTACGAAATCTTGCCAACCTAATGTATTATATTTGATTAGGGAACAACATTTCTATTTATTGCGTCCATTATCTGGTATCTGTGTTTGCTTTTAAATTTATTATATGGATTCGACAAATTTAAATAAGAAATTTTTCGATTACATAAATTTTACATGAACGGAGTGAATTCAACAACGAGCAGCACATGCAATAGTTTGGGTCAATATTTTGAATTTATTTATATTATGCCGTACATCGTATGTTCATTAAATGCGTCTTTTAATAATCGAATTGAATTGAGCTTAAAAGTATTGACGTTATGTGTTATTGCCTGCTTCCAGATAACATAGAATTGATGATAATGTTTATTTTAATTTATAACTCGATACATATTTCGTTTACTCGGCAATATATTCTGCTGGGGATTAGAGAAAAATAACATTGTTTTCGAATTAAAATCAAACAAATGTGAAAACTTTATTACTTTTAGAATCCAGAATTTGTTTGATAACAATTCAGTAAATAGTGCAGCATAAGTGCAGCAGAAGATTGTAGCAAATTGTAACTTAAACGTGAAAATTGTAAGTAAATATGTATAAAAATAATTTGTGTTCTACACCTGCCTCAGGATTTGTATTAAATTTGTTAAATACCATTAAGGCATAGAAATACACTTCGAAGGCTGTATACATTATAAACTATTTGCTGTCACTAGGAATGATTGCAATTGGAAGTACATATACCTTTACACGTGCATTCACTATCTACAATTTATATAATTCTTTTAAATTCATATGTTTGCGTTTATCAAAAATCTTATTGTATGATAATGTATGAGCTTCAGAATTTTGATTGACTTCGACATGTCAGCCCACCTCTTCAGCTATTCATTCGTTTGCGTGTCCGTTCATGTATTTGGGCGAGTACTCGCCTTGTTAATGGCCTTCTCCGTTCATTCATCTTTTTGTCCGTTCGTCGGCTATCCACACGCTTCTCACTCCGTTTACTCTTTGCCCATCTACCTATTAATCCGTCGGTTGGTTCGTTCGTCGGTAAGTCTATTGTTCGGTTCGAATTTATAGGTAGATATCTACCCAATTATTGCTTGATCTACACATCGATCTGTTGTCTTCTTAGCCTGTCTGTTGCTTTGTTTACTTCGGTTTCTTCGTTTAACAGTTCATTCACGATCTCATTATCACCTTCTATAGGTTTATTTGCCTCTTTACTTGCTTGCTTGTCTCTTTACCGCTTGACTGCGAATTATCTGGCCTTCATCTATCTATTGTCTACTGTTCAAATCGAAAAAATTAATAAAGAAAATCCAAACTTGATTCATAAATTCTTGATAG
Source organism: Glossina morsitans morsitans (assembly GCA_001077435.1). Lineage (NCBI taxonomy): Eukaryota > Metazoa > Arthropoda > Insecta > Diptera > Glossinidae > Glossina > Glossina morsitans. Next base: position 149,032 of record CCAG010000251.1, on the reverse strand, counting down.
TGTTACACAAATAAAATTAAAAAATAAGTGTGCCAAGCCCGTTAATAAGCGAAATTAGTTAAAAAAATATTGCAAATTTCACATATTTTCCGTAACAACTTAAAAGTACTTTTTTACTCTGCAAACTGATATATGACATAAACATTAGATATGGTCCTATAAAAAATGTTAAAAAATCGAATCCTAATTGATAACGAATTAATCTAATCATTTGAGAACGTGTTAATTAAAAATGTTTATTCATGACTGTGTACTCACTCAGATTTACTCACAAGTTTTTTATATAAACTTCTTTAATTTTTTTCTTTTTTTTTTTTTTTTTTAATTTTGAAATGATAGTTAGTTTGATTGAACGTAAATGTGATGGATATTTATCCATAAGTGTATTTTAGTGAAATTGCCCAAACTCTTTCATGCATAAAATTTTCATTAATATATCACTGAATTATTTATGATTTTTCCTAGCATTAGTTGTTTACATCGCAATTCCAGGTAGATAGATATCCATGTATAGATTGACTGCTTAAACTTTGTAATTATAAAAGCTTTAACGTGTTTTTATAGTGTACATAGATGTACTTGTGTTTATGAGTTTTGTATGTGTGTGATTTGTGTGTGTGTTAAGTATACATATTATATATAAAAAAAATATTGCTTGGAAAATCCCCTATGTAAATACATTAATTAATTAGTGGCATTTATATACGATGCGATATATGTAATTGTGGAAGAATTATAGAAATTTTATTATGTAAAGAATATATAAATATAAATTAGTGGCATTAATTAATTAGTGGCATTTATATACGATGCGATATATGTAATTGTGGAAGAATTATAGAAATTTTATTATGTAAAGAATATATAAATATATTTACGTACATTTAAACAATTGCAAATTATTTTCGAAATGAAATTGCTTAATTTGTTCACACGGTACCGAAATTTACTTCATTTTTGAAAGCGCTTGTAAAATCCTACAAAAATCTTCAAATACCATTTGCAAATAACATTATCATTATCGCAAAATGGGAGATATCGGCTTCAAATTTTCTAAAGAGATCTTCAAAGATTTCATGATCAGAATCAAACTTTAAATTGAGCTGAGCATGCCTGTCAGTCAGTCAGTCAGTCAGTTCATTTGTCTGCGATAAACATTCTCCTTATTGCAAGGTGGAAAATATCGGCTTCAAATTCGGCAAAATTATTGGAAATTCTCGCCTAACAAATTGTTGTTGTTGAAAATGGGCCAAATCGATCGAAGGCACACCTACAATACAGTACTATGTAAATTGGGAATACATTTGTTTTTAAAAGTGAAAAACTTGAGTTCTCGTTCATCAGTTATAAACACATATAGATACATAGATTAGTTAATTAATATTAATTTATATTAATTAGGACTAAATAAGATTCATTAATATTAATTAATAGTAAAGATATTTATTGAAAACTAATTACAAACATTAAATGCACACAAACATTTTAATAAAGATATGCATTTATTATCTTAACCCTGCCGTCGCGTTTAGCGTAAATAGAAGTTTTTCTTTATTGCATTCGTCTCCTTAATCGAATACATATGCATGTCATATCATACCAAGTTATCTAGCCCGGAGGTGGGAGGGAGGTGAGAATTAAATAGAATTTTATATCATTTTTAATAAAAGAAAATTAAATTTGATAATTAATTTTATTTTGTTTATTGCACCAAGCACTCATCTTGCAGTTTATTAAAGTGTTTTGCATTTAATAAATGCATGTCTCTCCTCGCTAAATGAAGAGACGTAGTCTCAATTACATCTACATCTTTTTGAAGGCATTCAGTCACAGGTAGAAGAAAAGAAAGCACATTTCCTTCCATATCTTCATATATTTCAAAGGAATTATTTTAATGTAACTCAAAGGCTGATGAAAATTGAGTTAGTAATTTGTATATCATTCAATTAATTATTTTGCAGTTTAACAAAGAAAACATAGTTTACTTAAATGAGACGTAAAACTAAATAACATAAGATTTAATTTAATATTATAGCATAGTGCAACTCTGTAGGAGAACACGATTATCATAATGAAATATTTTCGAAACATTTGTGAGTTCTAATAGTAAAACACATCTATGAAAACATATGCTTTCAACTAGTACTTGAAGCGGATTTAATTGAATATATATATATATATATATATATATATATATAATTGATTTAAGTTACATCTAAATAGGTTTATTTACCTACATTTCAAATATATGAAATAAACATGACAGTGGTTAGCTAAACCACATCTCCTTAACCACCGTAAGCCTCGAAACACCTATGCTTCTATAATTTTATTTCGATATATAGAATATCATGCATGAGAAACTTGCTGCGATTGGTTTTATGCGATTGTATGATCAAATTATTAACTAACTCTAAAATAAATAAGTAGTTCTTAAGAAGACGCGAACATTCAACCTATTTGCGGCCTTATATTTATTGTGCGGACCTGAAAGGTGTATCAGTTTGGGGGGAAGAACAAAATAAAAACTAAAATAAAATGTTTTATTTTATCAAAAAAGTTGTAAAATGATTCCGAAGTTATTCTTTAATAGGATAACAAATCGTTGGTAAAATCATCTGTTATGATATATACATACTTATATGTAAAAAAGTGTAGTGTTAACCAATAAAGAACTAGAAGCTGAGACTCTTAAAATCGATGAGATTGCACCCTGAACCGAGCCATTCACTTATCGGATGCTACACATTACACATAACTTGATTTTTTATAAATTACGAAACGAATTTTATTTTTCGATATAAAAAATCAAAAATTTGTTCACACCCTTCAATGAAAAAAATGAGTATACAAATTGTCCATCTGTGAACTTTTGCTAAAATGTTTGTTCGATGTTTTTATACCCTGAACCACTTGTGGCCGTGTATATAAAGTTTGTTCGAATGTGTGCAATATTTATAAGGATTTGACCTACTCTTTATTATACCGCTCGATTGACAATTCATTTCTGAATTAATCTAAGCTCGTCTGTGCGTCCGTTTGCCTTGTTTTCTTGTGTTGAACCTATGGGTTATAACGTCTGAGGTGTTTTGATAAAATTGGGGTAAACCAATGGGATTTCAACCAAGGACGAGCGTTATTGAAAATTCGGATAACACCAATTTTTCGACCATTTCCCATATAATACCTGTTGGTTGATGTTTGGCTGTTTTATCGTGGATCATGTTCTACTATAGTGTTTTTACTTGTTATTTATACCAAAATTCGAGCATAACTAAGATGATCTTTCACGTCGTTTGAGATGTTACTGCTTTTAAGTCCAACGTGCATTTTTAAACACTACTTCCCCTTTCCCACAATCACCGTCACCAATATACATGTTTACCTTTATACGCACATTTCTTGAGTGTGGCTGGTTAAATATAGAAAAAAAGAAGGAACGAAAGAAAACGAACTACAATTAAAGCAAATTAGTCCTGTAAAGACTGGCATTTATAACTCCGTTGAAGAGAAATTTATTTATATTAAAATACGTTAGACATGCTGTTTCTAAATGGATTATTCCCGAAACTTATTTAACGGAGACCGTGATTAAATATTTTAATAATTCAATATGTACTGTACATGTATTTAAGTGAAAATCAATTAAATTTATGAGTTATGAGAAAATAATTATGCCAAATTTGAAATTGTTTAAAGTTTAATAAGAATTTTGTGGCTTTTCTGTTATCATACGTGTGTATGTCGATGTTTATATTTATATAATAATTAAAATAAATAAAAATTAAATAATATAGAATTTTATAATGCATTTGTGTGAGGTAGTAAGCACAAAGTATTTCCTATTTTTCCTTAAACTTATTTAATTTAATTTTATTTATGGTAGGAAAAATTTATTATTAATTGAATTAAAGCTAAAATAATATAATGATTAAATATAGCTAACTGCTAACCAATAAATCAAACAAAATGTAAAATAAATAATGAAAATATAAGATTTACATATAACACATTGTTTGTACAATTTAATAAAGTTTACATACAGCATTATGCCATTGCCTGCGGGTTGTGTTGGTTAATCGACACTTTATTAATTTCAACAACGCTTATACGCTCCGTTGGTCTTTAATAGAAATCATTAAACGTTGAAAAAACGAAATTAAAATCATTTTTAATTTTCTCTACTTTTGTTATTGCTTTTATTGTTGTTGTTGTTGTTGTTGTTGTTGTTGTTGTTATTGTTGCTGTTGTTGTTATTGCTATTATTTTCCCCCTTGTTTTTAGTTAGCATTGAAAGTTGTTAACGTTGTTTGGCATTCATAAGCTGAACAAAAGTGTTCTTGTTCAAGTGAACGGTTGCGTATTTGTACTTGCATACACAAAAAACATAAACTAACTTAAAAAAAAAAGAAATTTTTTTTTCATGCAAACCTGCAATCATAAAAAAAATACTAATAAACTTTCTTTCTTTCTGTAAAGGGTGAGCAATACGGCTACAAAGGAAGAAAGAAAGAAAAACGTGAAGAGGGAGAGGAAGAGAGAGAGAGAGAGAGACAAAAACAAAGCCAAAGAAAGAAAAAAGTTATTTTTATCAGAACAATTATTCCATTCTCTGTATGCATATTTTCCGAACTATGGATAAGATAATATTGCTCCTTTCTATTTTATTTACATACACACGCCCACACCTACGCGCATAAGACCTTCTATATATAAAAATACTTATACATAACTCGGCGTTGAATTTTAACTTTGAATGAATGGTTTTATTATGCAAATGCTTGCGTGTTAGTATGTGTGTTAGTATGTGTGTGTGTGTGTGTGTGTGTGTGTGTGTGTGTGTGTGCTTGATAATGTTATATGTTCGTTTGTATACTTGTTTTTCAAACACAACAACAACAATCATTATAAAGTTTATATGCATGCATTTTCCTACACATTTACACATGCACACACACACACACACACACACATCTAGACATTTTGCATAGATTTTCTTGTTCATCGTGTGCTTTTAATTGGATTAAAATCAATTTCTCAAACTTAGATTGGAATCGTGTTAAAAAACAATTGCATTTAAAAAAAAAAGCAAACGAACAAGTAAGAAAACTATATTCGCCTTGAGACGCATTTCAAATATTGACCAACTAATCTTAGCACATGAAAACTAAGGATTTTCTCTTTTATGAGCTTGTTATGGCTCACCTCATTTTAAAACTACATCTAAAAAAATCAATTAAAAGTGTGCGTCTTAAGTTATATGTACACATTTTTATTTCGTCTTTGGGTAGTCCAACTGCATGCAGATAAAAGGGCGGAAGAACGAGGAGAACCATCGACATAACTGTACTGATGCTTTTAATAAATTCACACGGGCTTATACCTTGTATTCAGCACATGGCGTATATCAGATTCTGTAAAGGAGAGATTTTACTCTATTGTTCTATTCTATTCAAATCTATCACTATATCTAAGTGTCTACCTACCATTGCGTTTGTGTGCATATCGATTTGAAAACTTCGCTTCTCATAAATTTAGTGCACTCTTACAATAAGGCAAGTATGTGATGGATATCAATAGCGTCGATCTTGACCGTAAAAATCGTATTAGCCTTTGGCAGCCAAAGGAGAAATTTGGAAAAATTTGGGTCGGATGAAGCAATTGTTGAAACCCTTCCCCTTACAATGGTTTTACGAAACTTTTTTGGCCCTTATATGGGAAAAGCCTTTAATATTTCATAGTTTACAATGTGAAATTTTCCGTAACATCTATTTGACATCCAAGTAGTAAATAGTACATCTATACCACGTAGACGTTATCTCGTGTAAGGCTCCTTACGGAAAGTTTTTGGCCTTTAGACGGTAACAAAATTTAATTGTTACTCACTTACGATGAAAATGAGTGAAGAATAAGATCTTTCACAAAAAAAAAAATGTATTTCATCTAAGAAGACTAGACGCCTGTAAATTTTTCAAAAAATCAATTTTTTTTCTTTTATTGGCTTAAATGATCGCTTAAGGAATAAAGAATGAAATGAAAAGTCAGTTGTGGACGCGGCAAAATTTTAAATGATAGAAAATTTATGATTTTTCGACCATATTTGTAATCCCGTATACGGGCACTTGAAAGTTGCAAGCAGCATAATCATAGTAATTTGCATTTTTATTACTCAAAATTTGTAGTGAGTCTTTCAAACAACAGTACTGCACCTTTGAAACATGTGGCGTTTTTTCGATAAGTTAATTGAAACATTTCTTATTAAAAACAAAAGTGAATTTCTTTTGGTCGAAAATTGCACTTTTTCACTCAAACACTTACTCACTCAACACCCTCCCTCTTCAACCCACTAAATTAAATGATTTTCCCCCTCTTCTCAATTTAAATTTGGTTACATTGCTTCCTGAAGAACTCCTTGAGCTAAAAAATATCTTCAAAGAATGGTTGCGATGTTGCCATTTTTTAATATTTTTCTACAATAATTTCATTTTCACTAGTACTTAACGGGATATTTAGTAAACGTATTGATATATTTTAACATCATCATGACAACCACTCCTTGGATTCTATAAATCTACTATGTATACAAACAATAACAAAATACTTTAAACGTAAATATTACAAGACACAAATATCCATGAAAAAATTATTTTTAGCATTTAAAGATAAAGGAACATTTCGTTTGCTGTGTGACCACTGTGTAGCACCCTTACATATTGGAATTTTACACGTCGATCCACATCATCTCTTCGCATAACCACATATGGCAAAGGCTGAGACCAGTCTCGAAGTTTTTTCGTCTGCAAACTTTGCTCTAATGAATCATCACAAGGCCGACCTTTTTTATTGCCTTTTTTATGAGATGACAAAATACAGAGAGCATCAGCCAAATCATTTTAGGACTAACCAAGATTTGGTAGGCGTTTGTTTGGGATGCCCTTTACAATGAAGTCTTAGACGATAGCGGCTTAAGTAGCTAGCCATCAAGTCCATTCCTTCTATGTCCGTATTATACTCTTACACTGTTTTTGGACAAGACATATGTTTTGCTTTAATTGCTTATCGTATCGACAGACATTGCCTACGTGTTGCGATCCCATTTGAGTAGATAACAAAATAATACCTTGTAGTCTTTCCATATCGTGGCTGAAAACTCAACACCACCATGATAAGCAATTATTTTGTCACAAGTTCCCCTAGGAATCATTGTCTTCATTACATCCTTCTTATCTGGGAGTCTACAATTAGGCTATCTATTGTGTTGCAGAGTTTCGACACAATGGGTCCTTTGTTTTAGCAAATAGTATACCAAGGGCAATGATTTCTTTTGCTTCCTTGTCCGGAATACACTTCAAAATGGTTTGCGTTTCCCATGAGACTACATAAGACGAATAACTTGTAGCACCACTTATGGGGCTTATTTGGCAGATAGTGTTTCAGGAAATTATTTCTTTTGTTGTTCGTCTATTGGGCGGCGTTAGTCTGTGCAAATAGATGCAAATCTATTGAAAATATGAATAAATATTTCGGAAAATAACTTCAGGATTAGTGAAGTTATGTAGAACCGAATTTGCATATTGATGGATTTTTATATCAATAAATTGCAAAGTCTTTGCATATACGCCTACTTCTCTTAATGATTAAAATAATTATCTTCTCTCTTATTTTATTTTAGCATAATATATATAAATATGAACTCCCATGATGCCGATAAAGATCAGCTTCAATATGAGCTTCAACTTTTTAATCCATTTCCCACTACAGCTTAGCCTGCATGTTGCATGCTTTCTTCTTTGTACTTTGTTTTTATACCTATCACCAAAGGGTGAGAGGTGTATTCATTTTGTCCAAACGTTTGTACCACCCAGAAGGAAGCATCAGAGACCCCACCAAGTATATATATTCTTGATCAGCATCAAATTCTTAATCGATTTAAGTATGTCCGTCTGTCCGTCTCTACGTTTATTTGTCTGTGTAATGTCTGTTGTAAACATTCTCCGCGCAAAAAGTATACAAATTCTTGGCCAGTTTCAAATTTGGAATGCACCTAAACATATCCACCTGTTCGTCTGCCCATCCTTCTGTTTGCGTAACTTTGTACTATTTGTGGTAAACATTCTGTCGTTAGCGAAAATGACGATATCGCCAATAAATTTGCAAAAGACTTTGGAACCGCCCTAAACTTTTCAAAGGATACGCCTACAACGCTCACATGCCTCTACGACAAAAACTTTTATTTTGAAAATACAAGAAATCAACTGCGCCCACTCCCTATTATAGAGCATGAATATTTAGTTGTTTCACTTCTTTTATCTTTTTTTCAGATAACGGTGACGAGTATAAAAGATTCGGTCTCGACCGAATTTAATTTTCTTACTTGTTTTTTCTGCTGTTTTTTGTCTGCATTCATTTCCATGGAAATGTGGAAAACTTTTTATTTTATTTTATCTTCATAAAAAAAGCAAAAAAAAAAAGAAGAAAAATAGAAAAGAAATTAAAATTAAACCTTCATCAGTACGTATGAGTGCCTGTTAATTTAATTAAAATCGTTGCGCCATATATCCACGAATATAAATGTATGTGCGTGTGTGCGATAAATAAAAGCAAATTTGTATCCAGTCTTTAAACGGATGATATATGAAAACCTATCCAGATACGTGTACAGATAAATGTGTGCCTGACTTTTGCTACTGCGAGACAATGAATAATGAATAAATAGTGAAAAAACGTAAAGTGAACAGCATTCAAATTCAAATGAGAGCCGAAGTTTATGTAATAAATAATAAAAAAAATAAATAAAAAAATGGTTAAAATAACAAAAAATGCAAATAAATAAAACGAGGTGCAGCTATAGTTGCTATAGATGATGTCAGAGAACATGTGTGGAACTATGTTCATCTTGTTTTGTTGATTATATTGTTTCAAGGAAAACTAAATATTAAAAATATTTATATTCAACTCTTTCGCAATTTTTATTGCAACTAAATGCAAAAATAAATGAAAATACATAACATAAATATAGCAGACATAAGAACGGCTTAAAACGATATCAAAAGCACCTCACGAAGAGATCTTGCTTTTCCATCCATTATCTCCCTCGTTCGTCTAACTATTTAACACTTTCATATTTTTGAATAACTCGGCAAATTAAAAATCGAAATAATCAACCTATTAACATACTCGTTTAGTGACATCACTTGAAAACTAATCAGAACAATTTGCTTGCAAGCAATAAAACTAAAACAATTCAAGCGAAAAATCCAAAGTTTCCACAATTATTTTTTTTTTTGTTCTTATTAATCATTTATATCGGATGCTAATGTGAAATTTGTCAAGAAAGATTCGTCGCATATCGTCGATATATCGAAAATATATAAATAAATTCCTTTCTACTCCGATATGGCCATAAAAAAAAAAAAAACAACTTGAGATAGTGACTATCCAGGAAGAAATGTACTTCTTAGTTATAAATGGCATAAGTTATATGTGATTGAAATGTAAAGGGCAATTTTTCCAAGACACAACATAAGCGAATGGGGTAATTTATAATTATCGGCTTTTTATCCCGGAATCTTCAAGCTCATCGCAATAAAGTAAAGATTTTTTCAGAAAGAGGGAAAGATAATAAATTAGTGACGCAGGCAGGCGGGGAGTCAAGCAATCGGGTCCTCAGGTATGAAAGAAATGGTCTTATAGATAGACGGACAAATGGATTTACCCAAAGGGGAAGTTGAAGAATAGTAGGCCTGTATGTACAAGTACATAGATGGTTTTCCCGATTACTTCACAAAAGAATAGATGGGCAAATAGACGAATATATAAAGAAACAGCTAAGCAAACACATAGTAATATTGAAAAATTGATGTACAGACAGACAAATAGGTGGGCGAGCAGACGGAGAGATTGCTAGAGTGATTAACTGCCAGATAACTCTCGTATAAATGGATGAAAAAACACTTAACTAGGTAGTAAAATAGACGGAGGGACTATTCGCAACCTGAAAAATTAATAAGTAGAGAAATAAATAGGTGTCCAGGTGAATTAGCAAATCAAAACGACAAAAACAAAAACAAAATTCGAATAAAAAATAAATAGATAAATATACGGACAGATAAGCAAATAGACGAAAAAGAGAGACAGATAAGCAGACTAATAGATGATAAATGATTGAGCGAATAAATAGGCGAGAAAACAAAACAATGAACAGCCGAATGGTCGGCCAGGCTGGCAATAATGCAATAGGCTAACAAACAAAAAAAAAAAAAAAAAAATAAATAAATAACAACCAAGATGGCAGGCGAATAGAAGAAAGAAAAAGGAAAAGGAAGACGAGCAGGCAATCAGTTTAACAGCACAACATAGCGGTAGACATTTAAACAAATAGATTAACACGCGGTCAAACAGATTGACTTACATACATGGACTTGAACTTGATTGACTTGACTGATAAAGAGACATATTGACGGCGATCGTCCCTACTAATTATATTGCAATATAATACCCACCAAAAGCCTAAAATCGAAAGCAACGTGTATTTAACAATTAGTGTACGTTACGGTACAACCACTCAAATTCAATGTAAAATAAAAAGCTCGCAAATATACAGTTGTTAATGGTTACGACGATGCTTAAATTAGATTAACAACCAGCCAGACGAAAGGACTTACCTAAATCGCCTCGACTGTTTATGTTAATTATCAATTCATGTGCTTATGTATGGATTTGAAAGCATGCGGCGTATAAGCATTGCAGGCGCATTTAACGAACTCACTATATCCTCTACGATGACTGTGCTATAGTCAAACAAAGACAACAAGAAAAGCCACCTACAAACCTAAATTACTGATCACCATATAGACAGATGAATGCAAGTTTGTTTACGGTGTATAAATAAATCGCACAACGGCATAAAACTTATTTAAAAAGCTGTATGGAAAAAAAGTCTCCAAAAGCATAATTTCTCAAACCATACACCATGACTAATGATATATAATATATATATATATATATATATACAGTGTGTTGACATAAACGTTTATAATTGAATATAGCCATGTATGAATGTACGTATGCATGCATACATTTGCATTCGCATCAATAATTTTCATAAGTAAAATATTTAATAATAATTTAGTTGATATTTACATTTTGAATGCATCATCAAATTCCTTATTGGGTTTATGGTCGCGCCAAAGCGGGTGTGGATTTAATTGTCAATTTTGTTTTAACCATTTCTTTGCCGTTTAGACAAAAAATGTAGTGGCATTAAAATATATAGAACCATAGGCATTTGTGTTTGTATCACGCATTGTCATTAATTTTAATTGAATGTCTCTCTCTATCATCGTTAACTTTATGTGAGTCTATGTCATGATCATATGTCCCGTCTTGCCATAGACCTGCCACATGCATACACTTGAATACATTGAATGCACATTCATTTCGTTTTACATCACTTCAGTTCAGTACCGTTCAGTTTAGTATATGTTGCATTTACACTTGTTAGTTAGTATTTACTTACATTTAAACGAAATTGTATTTAATTGTTAGATTTACATAAAATCAAATAAATGAAAAAAAAAAAAATAGGAAAACAAAACAAGAAAATCATATAAATATTATGTATTCTCTTTTACTCAGTTCTTAGTATGCTCGTTATCTTTTTTTAACATATGAAGCGAGTGGGCGAGAAAATGACAATTACCGTCACCGATAGGGTATTCAGTTAGGATTTTAATCCGGATTCATTGTCAACGATCGTCTTTATACATGATTTTCCCAAAATGTATTATAATTGATTCAAGTTCAGAGTCCTTTTAAATACTACAACAAATAAGGGTTAATTGACTACTGGGATTTCATTACATTTCCAAATTGCGGCTTGCACTTATGCTTAGCTATTCCACCCCTAACTTCACCCATAACTTTCAGCGAGTTAGTAATCCGGTCTGTATACCATAGAACTGCCGAAGATCAATATAGTAACCAGAGAGAGAGGAGTGAATTTCCTTAGCTAATAATCTCTGCCTTGTAATTCGAGAGTTTACTTAAACACAAATTTTGCGTTAACAAAAGATTGGTGCTCGTGTGCTCCTAACTAGTTCTCTTTACAAAATTATCTTACTTAATTTATTCCATTTTATTTAACTACAGAAGGGCCACAATCAAGTTGACATAACCAGTTTCAATTTTCAATGCGGGAGATTATAATATAATTGCGATTGGTGTGTCGCCATAGCTATTGTGAGTGCTTAGTGGGTGAAAAGCATAACACTCATCGATTTGGCTCACTTCTTCTCACCTGCAGTCATGCCCTATCTCTATGCCCTATTTTCTATTTCCACTCCTCTATGATAATCAACAGAAAGTCGACGGGATATTTATTATATAATGCATAGAATTTCCATCTTTTTTTTTTTAGTGTCACTAGTTAATCGGCGGGTGTCTCCCGTGCGCGTAAACACGATCACGATCAGAAACGATTTAAGTAAGCCAGTTGACGGGATGGTTCAAACATGTTACAATCCCTCCGACGGGCATAAAATCGTTCAAAATATTTCGTTAACAAACATTCAAGTCTACAGATCAACTTTGAAAATAAAACAAAAATCGATTCAAACGAAGAGAAGAAAAAATCGCTTAACCCATATTATCTTGCCTATAATCTTTAACTGAAATCAAAGCTTTTCCTTAGGGAAAAAAACTCGATTGAAATAAACTTTATCACCTGATCTTAAAGAATATATAACCACAAGTCATTAACATAGAAATCGAATTTCAATCAAAAGGATCGTCATCTTAAAATTTCAAGTAGTTGTTCTCTTAAAAGTACTTCCAAGGTAATTGACCACCTAACTGGTCAGGAAGCCTTCATTAACATAACCAAAGAAAAGCACGACAGAACTTTAAAAACTTTTGGTAAATAAAAGTAAGAGTTGGAATCAAAACTCCTGGTTGGATAGATGGTCACCTTCTTTATCTTTATATAAAATCCTATAAAAACACATGTACAATAAATTTTTTTGAATTTTTAATATTATTAGCACTATCATCATCATCATCACATTTGACATGTAGTGTGTATTTGGTCAATGGGAAAGGTGTGAGTACTTGTATGTGTGTGTTGTAAATAAAACATTTGAGTTCGAAGATGTTTGATGTATTCCTCCCCATCGAATGCTGGATGACGAGTTCCTTTGCAATTACAAAGTAGTTAGATATGAATTACAGTCCAACGTGGACCGCAAAATATCATAGTCGGTCAGATCGACGTGCTTTTTTGAAACTGAAATTTCTGAAACGATATTTGGCAGTACTTATATCGTTGGAGGTACTCGCATCGTTGGAAGAAACCGAACGAAATGGAATAAAGCGTAGCAAAATGGAATATAGCGGAACGGTACTCACAACATTATCAAACTGCTAATGCAACTTTCGTTCGTCGACGAACTAGCGAATTCACCTAAATAATCGTAAAAATTTACAATAATCATGTACACCTAATTCCCTTTTTACACGATAGATACGTTCTCAAAAAATACGTGTAAAAAAAAATTAATGTAAAAAGAGACTTAGGTGTAAATAATATTAAGAAGTTCTTGTTAGAGTTCACTTAATTTATTTCGTGCTTACACATTTTAATTCATTAAATTTCATTTTATAAAAAATAACTTCAAATTTGGAAAAAGGGAATTATATCTGAAATTCATAAATATAGATCGTGTTAAAACAAAATAATTCGTGTAAAAAAAAAAAATTTTTTTTCTTTTCAACTCGTGTTAAATCAAATTCATGTAAAAAAAATCCGTGTAAAAGGAGAATTGGAGAGAGAATCTAGGTATATATATATATATATATATGCTTGTGTGTGTGTGTGTGTGTGTGTGTGTGTGTGTGTGTGTGTGTGTGTGTGTGTATGTGTGTTTATATAATGGATATGTAGAAAACATAGCTCCTTAATAATTGCACATAATATAAAATATCGAAAAATAGTAAAGTTTAATCCGTTTATTATAATTTTTTGTAAACTATAAAACTATAAAGCTAAAGTCGACGTTCCTGGTGCTCCCGAACAGCCAATCCTTGAATAAATACTTAACTGTACACAATCATTTTATATGCTCGCATGTCAAGTTTGTAAATGCATATTTTAGTCAAAAAGTGTTATGCATGTTTGTCAACGTTGCTTACATTGAAATACATTTGTGCATGCATCCATGGATGCGTGCATATATGCAGGCATTCGCTTACTTTAGCATTTACATGAAACTTTGTTTAATTTTAACAAATAAGCGACGTATTGTACAATTTTCGTATACACTCTACTTGGACTTTATTATTATTATTATTATCATTATCAACAATCAAAATAATAAACAAATACTGTAATAAAAAAAAACAATCAGAACAAAAATAAAAAGTAAGAAAATTAAATTCGGTCGGGACCGAATCTTTTGTACCCATCACCGTTATCCTAAAAAAGACAAACAAAAGTAAAAGAACAAAATTTTCATGCTCTATAATAATAACGCGCGAGAATTTTTACAACAGACATTACATATATGCATAAATGTACAGAAGGACAGACGGATATGCTTAAATTGATTTAGAATTTGATGCTGATCAAGAATATATATACTTTGTGGTGTCTCTGATGCTTCCTTCTGGGTGGTGCAAACGCTTCGACAAAATGAATATACCTCTCATCCTTCGGTGATGGGTATAAAAAATGATATCAACACCGCTGTCATCATCACCGTATTGTTTGAAAATGACACAGAAAAGGAAACGATCAGAGTTGTAGAGGCATGTAGAGGTAAAATGAATCCAGGCTTGTCTTACTTAACACGGCACTTATAAAGCACGGTTTCGATACAACAAGGTACAACATTTGCGAATATGATTACACGATTTTGATGAAATATGATTTCAAAAACCGAACATGTGTTGCCTTTTAAGTAATTTTTGCTTATATTTTTACTTTGAATACCAATCACAGAAGGATGGGACGTATATTCATTTTGTTAGAACATTTGCACCACCCAAAACGAAGCATCAGAGACCCCACAGAGTATATATATTCTTAATCGGCATCAAATTGTAAATCGATTTAAATATATCCGTCTATCCTTCTGTACGTTTATCCATATGTGTACTGTCTGTTGTAAACATTCTACTGGTCGCAAACATGAAGCTATCAACTTCAAATTTAGCAGAAATATTGGAAGTTATTACGCGCACGTTGGAATTGAAATTCGGCCAAATCCTTCGAACAACACACACCAACTGTACTGCGTGAAGTAAGAACACCTCTGCTTTTCAAACGCAATAAAAAATTGTGTTTTTGATCATTACTCATAAACTCATAACATATTCTATGCTCTACGCTGCAGTGTTTGTGCACAAAAGTGGAAAAAATTGACCACGCCTACAAAATATTACGGTGTAATAAAATTTAATTGTTCTTTCAATACCTTTATAACGCGCAGAAACAAGCTTCGAAAACTCCATAAAGTATACAAATTCTTGGCCAGTTTCAAATTTGGAATGCACCTAAACATGTCCTTCTGTGCGCCGTTCACCTGTGTGTCTGCTCAAGTTTGTAGTATTTGGGGTAAACATTCTCCCGTTAGTGAAAATGAAGATATCTCCTACAAGTTTGCCAAGGAATTTGGAAGTGACTTAAACTTTTCAAAGGACACGTCTATAAAGCCCAAATACCTAAGCGACAAAACTTTTAATTTGAAAATAGAAAGCAAACGGCCGCGTCTACTCCACATTAGAGAGCAGGAAAATTTAGTTTTTTTACCTTTTTTGTCTTTTTTAGGATGACCATGGTGGATCCGGTCACGACTGAATATAATTTTCTTACTTTTTATTTTTAATTTTTTTTGTAAGTTCAAAACTCAAGCCGATAGCCTCAGAAACTAGTGCTTTACAACTTTAGTCTTTGAATTTATTTCTCCGACTAACTGCAAATTAACTTTAACCTTTTTTTTCACTACTTTAATCTAAACTCGCAAAAGGGAATTTGATCGGTTCATTTGAGCCAAGACATGGTGCCCTCATGCTCAATGATTGTTGCGTCCCGATTAAGAACAATCAACTGTATTTTACACTAAATAATTTCTCTTTGAAATCCTTATAAATAGTAAAACTACAGTTAGTTCACACAAGTGTTTATGCGATTTTGCAAATAATTTTTTTCTTGTTTTTAAGCATAATTTCACAAATAGAAAAGCAAATAAATAAATCGAGCATTATCAGAATGGTGTTATCTCCTTCGAATGTGTGGGTATATATGTGCGTGTATGTGCAAGAAGAAAATGAATATTAAATAAAATGCTTCTGCTACAGTCCACATACACACGTTCCAAAGTTTTTCATATTTCAAAGGGTGCTCCAAAATTAATTGATGTTTAAATTTTTTTAAATAAAATTCATAAAAATTTGCTTCTTCTAGAAAGTCATCAAAAAAGTGATAAATATGTCATTTAACATCGTATGGATAAAGGCCCATCTTTACTCTTTGTCTGTGCATTCTGCTTGCAACAAACAATCGGCAATTGTTTTGATCTTGTAAGGAAAATAGCCAGTATAACCTCGCTTTTCTTTAAATCTAAAGTCCTGCTTGTTGTCGAATATCAATGTATATGTGCAGGACACTGTAGCTTCTGCCAAACTACAGCAAAACTGGATCTAGTTATGAGCTCTATATTTCTATATGAGCGTTATATAAACCTTCAAAATTAATTACGGACCAACAAAATCAGACATTTTTCTACATATGCTGCATATTCACTACACAGCCATTAAAATTCTTGATCAGGTTTTTCTGTAAATTTCACTACTCTCTAGTGTTTTACACATGATACCTGGATATGGATGCTTAGCTACATTATGGTATAAGGCGATGAAACGATAGATGGCGTGCCATTGTGAACAGAATATTCTCCCTTTTCCACTTTGATAGTCCTGATACGCTTGGAATGTCAAAATAAGAAAATGGGTGTGGTCCATTTCCTTTTCCATCGATAAGACTAAGGTTATCTAACACGCTATGCCCTCGTGATTTCGGGTTAACCACACAATCACCGTGCGACTTCCACTACCACCATGACTAGCCAGCCACAGCTGTCAAGACTCGATTTCACCTGACCTCCATGGTTTCCATACTTCAAAGTAAATTGCTTTTCAGGAATCGACATTACGCAGCGTATACCCGTTCTAGCTTCTCTGCTGCCAAGGAAAAATATCGAGGCACTAATTCTATGATTCAAGGAAATTCACAGATCTGTTGAAGCCCTGCAAAGCTTGAATCGTCGTAGTAGCCAGCTGAAGCGAAAATAAGTCTGAAAGTAAGCATCTTCCTGTACACCCGAAGGGTTCTCTATGAAGAGTTTGCAGCACCAACGTTCAGATGGAATTATTTTCAGTTAACTTTAAAAATATTAATAAATTTAAAAACCAAAGAAAAGTGTAGTAAGTGATGTGATATTTCCCATAAAACGCAACCATTTCTTCTCCATCTAGTTCATGTCACAAACGGTCTATTTTTAGCTTCACTAAGCTTGGCATAAAGCTATCATCTAATGAAAAGTTTCGATTTGTTTACGTGTACAGGTTTTGTAAGAGTTTTCAAAATATCTCAACGTATCGTAACTGTCTGTAACTGTAACTAACTGTATTTCGACAAACTTTTAATGAATTTCTTCCATACAGTTAATCGTTCGCTTTGCCTGCCTTTAAGGTGGATAATATTCTTATAAGAAAAAAAAAAAAAAGACAAAAGAAACTGATTTGAGGAAATCAAGTCTTGTGATCGTTAGGACCAATTTCGAGCATTAAATTTTTCTTGAACGTTGCTACTGCATAATTTTGATTCAATATCGTGTCCATAATTTTAGAGCAGCAATAGCTTAAAATCCTCTTATATGGTAATGAAATACACCTTACATATCGTTTCATTTTGGAACACCCATGCACACGGATTTGTAAACAAATTTTCTATGAACGAGTATGTGAGCATTTGTTTATTTGCCTGTATGTGTGAGCTTGCAAATCCTGAAACCTAATGCTACGCAACCTCCTATAAATTTATTTCATTTTTGCGGTTATACTATTATATATATATACGTGTATATATATATATATGTGTGTAGATTATTTTTGCACTTTATTTAAAAACTCGGAAAGATGATGCTGCAGCAATAATGATTATTGTTATGATTATGTTATTATGCATAAAGTGTATGTTCTTGTACTCCCGTAGAGATATATCCTAATGTTTTGCACGTATATACACACACGCATGCATTTACACATAAATCAAACAAAAAGCAACACAGTTACCAAGTAAAAGTTGAAGAAGACAAACGAAGAATGATTTATGTCTCAATTCATTTGTACGTCTCTCCTCCTCTTCTTGCAAAGAAAGAAGGGAACAAATAAGACAGGAAGAGATAATAATTTCTTGTTTATTTATTTATTTCCTTTTTGCATTTTTCGTCGTTCATTTATTCTCATGTGAATTCAAACATATGAGCAAATATACGTTACACTGAACTTGACTAGAAGATGTATGAAAATCTATATGAAAATGAAGTTATGTGAGTGCATGTTTGTTAAAGAGTTTTTCCTGAAAATCGGATTTCGGGTTTTGTGGTTAAATTAAAATAAAAAAACGAAAAAACAAAATGAAAAGAAATTGTCGTCACAACTTCATCATCGAGACGTAAAAACCAACGTAAAAAGAGATTTGTAATCAACAGAAATCAAAATGCTATTATTTCGGTTGTTTGCGTAACGTTTTACAACACTTATGAGGTATCGGATTTAAGACTTGCAGAAATTAATTTGATCGGCAAAGTCTTCAATAACACTCTTTGCCCTCTATTGAAATTTCTTGCTCTCTTTTTTTTTAAAGCATAAATTATTCAAGCCTACCCACATCGTTGGCATCTATTTCGTCTCATTCTTGATGCAGAAGCATGGGCAATATAATAAAAGAATAACTAACTTTTTAAAATAATTTCGAGATTGAACAGCGAAAGCTATCATTAGGTCATAGACCAAATTATTTTATGGGGCTTAGAAAAAATGTTGAAAGCGTCTTCACAGGTGTCGATCAATGAAAACAGTAATTAGAATCCATAATCGTAACTATGTAAGAGTTAATGCTGCTTTGTCCTTTTCCATTGGCCTAAAGGATCGATTCAATATTCAAGAATAGTATGGAGATGGTTATATCGGAACGATGATTGTGAACGGGGAAAAACTTTAAATGGTGTAAAAATTCAATTTAGCGGACATAATTTTATAGCCAAATTACGGGCACATCATACTATGTTTATCGAGCTAACCGTACCACTGACAGCTTCAATTTTCATCCGAAAGTTCATAGTAAGAATTGCGGCCGTTTTTCGGTTAATTGAAATTAAGATTTGTCGATTTGATTTTCCAAAAAAAAAAAAAGAAGAAAATACTAAAGCGACATCGTCGTGAACGAATGGCCAAACCAGATTTTCAATTTTATTTTTTGAAAATGTTTACTTTGTTGTGCTAGGTGTAAGATCGCGACCTGCAGGGTTACGGAAAGGTAGGTCTTTAAGAAAAAGCATCGCATAACCATAAATATGTGCATATCCTTTAATTCAGCACAATATTCATGTTAGTAGCCATATTTATGTCTACATCGTGTATTTGTAAATTGATATTTGCATATGTATATTTGTAAATTGCATTAGCGCTCAATCCAACGACTTTTTATCAAACGTCACCATACATACAAACTGAAATAAACGGTTTTTTTTTTTTTTTTTTTTACATAAAAAGATGTCTTCATGTAAATTCAAAAAGAACTATGCATCACTCATTTATAGAATGCCATCGGTGCACAAACATTTTACGAGTTGCTTATGAAATTGCAGAAATTGCAAAATTCAAGTAACTCCTCGCTCTAATTTGCCAAGGCTTGATTTGTGGAAAAGCAGAAAGACTGCCACTCCACTGACTATTGGATGGTCTTCAGACAGTCGGTTCTGGTATCGATTAAAAATAACGCTTTTATCGATTCTATTTTTTGTCGGACCAAACCTTAGCACTGATTAAATCGCTATATTAATCACAATTGCTAAAACTCTAAGAGTATGACTAACACATTGGGCCTGATCTGTATTATGCTACAATGGTGGAAAGTTTCTACGAATATTTTCTGTGAATGTTATGTTATCAATACCTGTTAAGGAACGCATAGAATGCATAAACATTTATTTAAATATAAATTAAAATTTATTCCCTTGTCAAGTGAAATATATGATGATGAAATGTTATTGCGGCGTTTTCTTCTTAAATAAATACATAAATAAGAGCCATAGCAA
Organism: Glossina morsitans morsitans; assembly: GCA_001077435.1. NCBI lineage: Eukaryota > Metazoa > Arthropoda > Insecta > Diptera > Glossinidae > Glossina > Glossina morsitans. The sequence continues at coordinate 128,657 of CCAG010000251.1, read as the reverse complement.
CAGGAGCAGCAACGGAGCGACAATAACGTAACTTTGAAAATTTCAAATTTCAAAAGTTATTATAAACTTTGCATATTCACAAATGCACAGTAGCATAAACATAATATACGCACACGTACACGTACACGTACACGTACACAGACTCACGCATACGTTTTTGTATGAGGGAATACCTATATGAATGCATACGATACTTATACATAAAATGACAACATCACGCCAGTGTTAAGAGGACTAACAATGAATTGCAATTATGTTCCTTCCCAAAAAAAAAGAAAAAGGCGAAAGAATGAAAAAAATTATTACTCTTGCACACGTATGTGAATCGTTGTTGTGCTGGTGCTGTGATGTATGGCTTTGGATAAAAAGTACTTTTTGTCATCATTATGATCATTTTCTGCTCCTTCTTTTTCTTATCTGTTCTGTTTCTGTTTTTACTTTTTTCACTCTGTTTTTCGTTTCTTTTTTCTGTGAAACCATTGTAAATTATAGTTTCGACAGCTTTATGTGTTCTCTCTCATGCGACAATATTTCTTTTCATAAACATTTATTTTTTCTTTTACCATTTTTTTTTTTTTTTTTTTTTTTTTATACACTAATATACAGAAAAGTGTTTGTTGTAAAGCTTTTGTTGCGTTTGCGTTTTCTTTCTTTTTGTTCTACATCCGATATATACTGTCAACACGTTTTCCATTGTTTCACACAATATGTACCGAGTATCCAGTCTCAGTATTCGCGTATGTGTGTATGCATGTCATGAAATAAATGTGTTTTACACTTACTCGTTCTTTCCCTTTTTAATCATTACTTGTCGTCTTTAAAGGCGAGTCGAATTGTCTGTGTGTGCTGCAGTTGTTATGTTAGACAACGTAGCGCGGGTGCGAGTTATTTATACGTTTGTTTCGCTTGTTTCGTTTCTTTCAACAAAAAAAAATAACTTCGACGATTTATTTGCCCTTTAAAATACATTTAACGTTTTATATCCATTTCTCTGCAGTATTAACCTTCAGTTCGGTTTGCTTATAACATTCTTCTGATTGCTTATTATTGTTACGGATATTGATGTCAACACTTTATAAATAATTCAATATTACTTTAATAAAAGCACACACTTGTATATAAAAAATAAGTAACAGTACATTGCATACGCAAACAAACACATATACAATATAAAGTGTCGGCAAATAGGACTTAATAAATATCATCAATTGGTTATTATAGGTGTAGTGGCGAATCTTTGCTCATTTTCTTTCAATTCCCTTTTCACTATGCCCCAGATTTCCCACAACCGCTGGGAACAATGGCGTCGTATGAGTGATGTTAATTGGTTAAGAACACAAAAGTTATCTTGTGATTTATGAACTTAACTGCAATATGTATATGTATATGAAGACAACAACAACTATTGCTTCCTCTTGCATGTAGCCGGAAACATGATACATTCTACTCGCTCATCCTTGAATTATTTATTGCGTTTGTAATAAAATATTAAAAAACGTAAATATATATGAAAAATTTAATATAAACTACACCGACTTATGGACATCAACATAGATATTATACAATAATATTATCAATTAATTACTTATACTGGAGTCTGGAGTACTTAAGGTAAACTGAACAAATTTGCAAACTCATCACGGGGGCTCCATTAAATTTGCCAAATACTCGTTATGCATGAAAATAGAGATAGCAAAGGAAGAACACTGCGGCTTAAAACTTGTTCAAATTAAATAATTTATGAAATTTTACTGCATTCATGCTGCAGAGATTTTGATTCGCAATATGCACGTTGCTTTAATCGTTCAGTCACCGTTCTGAAGATTTTAATTGATTTTGACCAGCAGCTCAGAGACTGTCTCTGTACGTGTGGGCTGAAGCAAAAGGGCAGTAGTATGTGCGGACTTTCGACTTAAAAGCGGAAACATCTGGAACAGTTGGCAATACCATTTCGACGAGTCCCTATACTATATTGTGCCGTAGGCGCATAATTCCAATTTCCATGATTACAGATATCGGACATAAACCTAATATGGAAAAAACCAACCGTTTCGAAACTGTGCATATAGATGCAATAAGTAATAAAACTAATGGTGGAGATGGGTGAACTTTTGATACTTGGAGCATATAGTCCAATATGCTTTGACCATGTGACTGCTCAGTATATCCATATTCACCGGAAATTTATATTTTCGTACCTACGTATTAACGGGGTTACCATTGTTATACTCATCACTGGATGGATGGGGGAATATCGCTCTTGTTCGACCGTTTGGAACATTCAGGCAACCTCTTAAGTTTATGTATTATTGATCGGTAAGAAATTGTAAATCGATCTAGGCATATTTGTCCGTCTGTTTTAAGAAATCAACTTCATATTTGGCAAAAGCGTTCGAATTTGCCGACCGTGTTGCGTTCGAATTAAAGAAATGGCTGAAGTCGTTCAAACGATAAGCCACAGTACAACATACACACACACACATACACACACACACACACACGCACAGTAATGTGAAAATGTTTTCGACAACAAAAAAAGGGAAATTTTCTTCTCATTACTCATAAACGACAACGGTACAAGAGTGTCCACTCCATTGTAAGATAAAAGTGGTGATTATAGGAGAACATAATTTTCTTACTTGGTTAAGTTAGATTTGATTTTAAACTTGAAGTTTTTCTACTTTAAATAAATTAAATTCACGTTATTTATTAATTTTTTTTATATTTTTTAATAAATATATTTTCATTTATTATATAAGCCGTAATGATTCTGAAACTTTGCAAAAAAATATAAAGACCTATATATGTATATATAAGTATATATAAAATTTTATTTATGAACATCGTCATAAATGCGTAAATTTAAGGGGAAAACAAGAACAAAACTACCATAAATATATGTAAGTATGTGCAACGCAGCGAGTCATAATAAAATTGTTAATTGGTTAGTGTAAATTCGTGTAAAATGTGTACTAAGTACTAAGTACTACGCAGTCATATATACACTTTAGACGGTTGTGAGAAAGAACAGGTGTACAAAGTCGTTTGCTATGCTAAATATTTTGGATAAAGCAATACTACGGTAACAAAAATTTAACTTTCTCGAGTTCAGTTAACGGAAACACACACAACTTCATTTTATAAACTAGAGCATACATAAAATATAATGAACAACCGAGATGAATAATAACAATAACAAATATCGTACAACAGAGAGCACACACGAGCGAATTTGAAAACTCTTTAACTTAACCACGATAACAACAACAAGAACAACAACAACAAGAACAACAACGACAAAAATAATATTGAATGTGGTATAAATAAGAAACTTTAAACACAGGACTCAATTGACTGTTGCGGTAATAAATACGACAGTCGCCGCAACAACGAAACAATTTCCAATTTCTAAAATAGAGAGAGAGAATATTAAGAAGAAACAAACAAAGCTTAGCGTATACAAATATATATGTTATGCTGTGTGGCCGGGACTCTACAAAGTATTTGCGCTTGCTCGTTTGACCAGAAACAGCAATCTCTCAGTAATGAGGTATATTTAAATAAACCTATCGGAAATTACCTATATATCAAAATGAAGATGAAAATGAAGATCGAGTGAAGCGAATGAAAATTCTTGCAATTGTTCCATGTTTATTTAAACGAGTAAACGAATCAACGAACAGACATTGTCGGACTGAAAAATTCAAATATAATTCTCATGGCTGGCAAAAGTCCGTAAGTTAAGCTTAAAGTTAAGTTTTGTGCACACGTAAGCAAACTTCGAATTAGATAGTGACGGTAGAGTGTATTCGCTCTAAGAAGAATACAATTTTCTTAGTTCTTGTTTATCTCTTTCTGCTCGTTCTACTCAAAGCCATTTTTTGTTTTTTTTTTTTTTTTGCTATTGAATAAGACGATGTGTACATGGTTTACCTTACAGCAAAATATTAAACATTTGCTTTTCGCTTTTCGCTTTTCCCTTTTCCCTTTGCCCTTTTCAATGCATAAACATAAAAGAAAAGCACTTAGTTGTCAATGTATTCAAAATGGTTGATGTGTTGCATGTTGTGTCATATCTTGAATCGTGTATTGCAATTTTCTGTTTAGACATAACACTCATTTATAAAGAATATCAATGGCGAACTAACATTCATTGCTTGCATAGATAGAAAGAGAAAGGTGTTTGTGTCTTTTGTTTTGCCTTTTTCCATGCTTTGTATGCAAAGTATTGTCGATAATACTTCAACACGCCAAAAAAACAAATATGAAAACACCAAGACCTTTCTGCCTCCTTCTAAAGTTGTTATTATTTTCAAGTGGTTTTTGATTGGATTTGATTAAATGTATATGTATATATATATATATATATATATATATATATGTGCGAGTATATACGTATGTTTTTGCATATAAAGGCACAAACACTATTTAGGAGCGTTCATATCCTATGTGAATAAACATGTTGGATAGAAAATTCTCTACAGTTGAAAAAACGAGTACAAGTGCTTAATTAAATTCGATAAGACTTCTTACATTTGTCAAAGGATGTGTTCGTAAGGCATGTGAAAATTCATCAAATATCTCACAAATTACACATATATGGTCGAATTCTATGTAAAGCTGTCCAGCTGTCTGTCTGGCCATGTGTTGGTAGAATGCGACTTCAACACTGATAATAAAGAAGAAACGCTTAATTTTAATTACCCTAAATAGTGCTTAGAGAGGAAGCTTTCCGTCATACTAGAATGCGACGGCATATCAAATGTATAAACAAAAATTGACCAGTTTTTCCAAGTGATGACGTCAATTGTTCTATAAGTGTATATGTTAAACTTCGTGAGTTCTTCGTGTGAAAGTGTTATGTTAAAGTTTGTAGTATACTTGAAGGGCTCTAACTAATCTATGTCTAGCTCGCCGAAATCGGGGGGGTCCAAATAAAGAATTTTGCCCTAGAGAATTTTTATAATATGTAAGTATTGAAGTGGAAATGTCAAATATACCTACTTCGCCAGCCAATGATCAATTAAACTAATTTAGTTGTTGTACATTTTATTAAGTAAATGGTAACAAAACGAATAATAGACAAAAGTTAAAATTAAGACTAAATACAAATTTATATAGCAATAACTCACCGAATCACGCCGAATGTATATTCGTAGATAAGGTACAATAATTGTATAATTTTCTTCCTTTTAAATAAAATACAAGTAATTATTTACATTTTTTGTTTTTAAAATAAAAATACAATTAATTATTTAATTATTTCTGAACGGGTTGTTTTTTTTTTTTTTTTTTTTTAAACTCCTGGTTTCATCGAGAACGATATTGAAATTGAATGGTGTCGCAATGAAAAAACCGCTGGCACTTCGCTCAAACTCCGAGCCTCTAACAAGGAATTGAGTATATTGACATTTTTATATATTGATCTGATGATGTTGTTTCTTTTTTTTTTCTTTGACAAATTCTTGAATTTTTTTTTTTTTTTTTTATTCAAATTTCGATTTGAGTAAGAATTTGCTTCTCTTTTACTAACTCATAAACACCTCTCATATCTTGAAGCAATTCATTTAAGTTGGTCTTGTTGCGGAAATTTCATTCGATAATTTTTTTTTTTATGATCTCTTATTTGAAAAGTATCTGCACTTATTCGTTCCTCAACCTCAAAAAAAAAACCAAAATCTTTCCAAATTGTTCTTTCGATAGAATGATATTTGGCAAAAGGTTGCAAGTCACGTTTGTTCATTGATCATTCCACCACTATATGATTGATTTCAAAGACGCGTAAACTTTTATAATTTCAATAAAATTTCGCATTATTACATACATTTTTTTTTTTTTTAAATTTCAAGTTTCCTTTTTTTTAAAATTTTCTGATTATTTTCTTTTTAACCAAGCTGCACGAAATCCAAAAGTTGACTTTCCTTTTTTTTTTTTTTCAATATTTTCCATTCTTTTTGAAATCCAAGACTCGATTAAAAATTTTATTTCTGAAGGCCTGAATTCAAGGTAGTTTTGCGTAAGGTGTTTTTCGTCAACACTTATTCTTTTACTGAACTCATTTTCTACAAGTTTCACGAAAGAACGAAATGGGAAATTTATTATACCTCGACCAGTCGACAGTGAGCATAGGATTTGAGAGGATTTTTTATCAATCTTAGTTTCTTATATTAGTGAAAAAGAACTCCTTTAGACTGTTCATCACTACTCTAGGGATCGATGGAATTTTCATTAAGTTAATTATGCTTATGTTATGAAATTTATATGTTAATACGATATCTCACAATTCCTTGAGATTGAAAAAAGCCAAATTCACATCAATGTTAACACATGGATAGTCATTAGCCTTAAATGATTAAAACTTAACTGGTATTCTGCAAATCTTTTTCCAAAGTTTTCTGACGACCATAACACCATTCAGTCAGTCGAGTTTTGGTGCTCGTCTTTTAGTTTCTATTACTTGAAGAAAATCTTTATTTTTGTAATATTTTCATTCTTGTCCCTCTGGTTATTTTGAAAGCTTCCTATAGGGTCCCTTATAGATTGCTCATTTAATATGGTCTTACCTACACAATCGAAAGCAATCCGTATCTGTTAATAATGCTTCCTCTAGGACAGTTGAAGTAAACGTAGCATTCGTTTCAGGGTCGGTTTTGGATCCTATTCTGTTTAATCTTTCTATGAATGACTTAATTGAAACGGCAGATACTGGTGGGAGGACTTGCTTTGTTTACGCTGACGATATTTCTCCTCTTAAGCTTCGATCAATGAATCTCTAATTCTTTGGAAGCTAAAATAGGTGAACATCTAGCTAAAATTAATGATTTGATGCTCAATGATCTCCCTTCCATAAAAGTGAGTAAAACGAAAACCGCCACAGATATAATGGCGTCAGTCTTAATATTAAAAATATGTGATATATATATTGAATTCGTGGAGTCTATGCATTGAAGTCTTTATAGTACTGGATAAGATATTTGACTTTAGCCCCTTTAAGGATAATATTAACGCAAAAGTTTATCTACCTTTACGAAAACCCCACAAGCTAAATTTTTACCTAACCTAAAATCAGCTACTCATAGGATCGTGTGCTTTTTCTACGATATCCGCCCCAGAAACATTAGTTCTTTTATGTTCGAACTTTCCTAAAATTCTCTTGTCAAGATTACCTTAAAAACTGAATTCTCACTTATCTATGTAAGTCTATCAAGTTTGAATCACTCCGCTTTCTTTGTAAACGATTTTAATTCAACAGATATAGTAGGAATCCTTAAATTGTCATGCCTTTCATAACGATCTCAGTCGTTGAAAAATTGTTCATTGCACGCTGCGCTCATTGTTGAAACAATCGCCTATCAAATCTTAGAGCTTCTAGCAGTGGCGTCAGTGTCTTTAAACAAAAAATAATCTATGGTCTTTTAATCATGATAGGTTTTCTTACAAGCACTGTAAAGGCTTTATGAGCATCATTACTGGATTATAATCCACATTGCGATGTACTCGCATTTTGCCAAATACTTAAGCTAAGCAAATACTTACGGATTTGGATTTTAGAAGCTTTGTAGTTACAAAATGAAAAAATCGAAATTGAACTGAAAATTGAATATATATATAAGAGATATTAGTTTCGCCCGCTGACTTTGTCTGCTGCTTTGGTTTTATTTATCTATTTTTTTTTTTTTTATCACTTTTTTATGTGCAACTTGACATGGCAAATTGGAACGGTGAGACATATCATTGCCGGTAGAGTGTTCCAAAAGAGTGCAGAGCGTTATTGTTTTAGGGGCTAGGCGCGCAGCTCCACAGTGAGTAGGTATGAATGCTGAAAACGAGTTTTCCTTTGTGTTTGCTATGGAGTCCCTCATAATTAAATCCAGGCTTTCTAAACAAAACAATAACAACAACACCAACAACAACAACACCAAGACAAATATCAAACACATGGCCATTAGTTGGTTTACTAATAATAGTAACTTAAGGGTTTATTTCCAAAATTAAACTATGTCTCATGTTTGTTTGAAGTATCAGTATAAATAGTCTCGCTTCGCCGAAACAATATTTGCATTTTTCTAATAATGGTTTTCTAATACAAGGCATAATTTCTTTAATCTTTTTGCCTCTATTTCTACCAATTTTTTTTTCGGTCTTCACGGAAACGCTATTATCCCCCTACTCTCATATACTATCAGTCAAAAGCTTCTCTTCAATATTTTTCGATGCTTCAATGCATTTGATTCCATTGTTAATACAACGTTTTAATGAATTCTTTGATCACTATCTGAACGAATTTGGTAAATACAATGCTGGTAGAATAAAACAAAAAAAAAATACGAAACGACTGGTTTGCTAAGATATAAGTTTTTTCACGTACTTAGTGTGAAACCAAAACCTTTCGACCTACATCTAAGCAGCGACAAAATTTAACTGTGAACCTTAACAATAAAGTATTAATAGACTCAATAATAGTTGAATGTAGTAGTGAAATGACAGCCTAGGCATAAGAAACGTTTCTTCTACATTTTTATTGTTTTACTTTACTTTTTTACTGATTTTATATTGATTTGGACGCAAGAGGCTATTAACAGATTTTTATCGCTAGATCGCGTTGCGTTTTTATCGTCACATATCAGGCAACGCGAATAAATTAGCGTAATATTGACACGCGTTTGAAAGGTGACATTCCAGTACACAATTGTCAAGCAAACATATTAATATGTTGTATGTAAACTTGTATCAAGGAACTAAGGAAATAAGTAAAATTTATGCAATAAATTCGCTATATTTGAAAAGTTTACTACGAAAAAGGCGAAAATGCTTTGCAAGTCCCTGAATGTTATGTAATATTTTTAAATTTTTATTTCGTATACGACTTGTGATACAGGGTAATTGAGTATGTGCGGACGTATGTAACACGCAGAAGGGCTAAAGATCGACCCATCTTTTATTTCAGGATGAATTTTTGAATCTATCTAAGCCTGTCTGTCCGCCTGTCCGCCTGATATCTATCCATGTAAATTTGTGTTCAAACTACAGAACGCAATTTTGAAGACTTTTCGATGCAATTCGGTAGAAAGACATGTTTCGGCCCAAGGACGAACCCTATTAAAAACGGATCGGAACGAATTAATTTTTCGACCACGTCCCAGATAACATGTTTTAGTTTGAAAACTCGTTACGTGAATAGCTCTATTAAACGAAGCGCTGTAGGGTATTCAATGATGGGTTCGATTTCACCATAATGTTTTTACTTGTTTTTATTTATTTTCTTTTTTTTAGGATATTCTTGCTATATACAGCTCCGTACAACTAATAATATTAGGTTTTGAGAGGCGAACTCTAAATTTTCCTTTAGAATGCATTTTGCATTACTTTTTTAGATCAGACCCATGGTTTTGAAACATGAAAATCTTCTCTTGTGGTTGATACACACATAAACGCATAAAGTCTTGTACATGCATAATGCTTTTCAATTTCTTTTAAATTCGAATATAAGGAAAAATAAAATAAGAAAATAAACTCGGTACCAAAAATGTAAGCTAACTACGAGTTAAGGATAAAATTATTACATTTTTTTTTGCATTTTTCCTACAGTTATTCACTCGTTTTGGTAATAATACATCAAAAATGGCACATTATTTTAATATAAAGGCATGCTTTTCATGAAAGCCCGCATATTGAAGGATGCACAAAACATCTCATGTCGTAATCCAAATTTAAAGAATTTAATTTGCTTCTCAAAAATGTTATTATTTTTTAGCTTCCGGCATAGAAAACTAGAAATTAGAAATTAGACTTTCTCTCTTCTATAGGGGTTTGATTTTCGTGATAACCCCTATATATGTTAGGATCTAACAAATACACCTACCTATGTGATCCAAATTCCCTATCGTGAAATTTTGCTAAATCGCTACTAAAATATTAAAAATGAAATTTTTTTCTAATGGGAGAGAATTATGAGAATTCTTATATGCGGTGATGTCCAAAACACAGACCCACGTGGTCCAAATTCGGTAAGTTTGACTTTTTTATCAATTGACTATTATGAACCAATTATGTTAAAATTTATAAAGATTGAGTTTTATTAGGAACGGTTATATAAGAGGGGATTCAAAAAGTTTCGCGACCCAAACCAACTTATCATGTCAAAGTACTATTACTCAGTGAGTTTTGTTGGTAAATTTTGAATATTGAAATTTTTTTCCATATAACAGCAGACAAGCTTAAATCGATTCAGAAAATGATTCTGAAATAAAAGATGGGCCTATCTTACGCCTTTCTGGGTGTTACGTACGTCCGAACAAACTTAATATACCCTGCATCACATACGGTGTAGGCCATGAATACATAGATAGAAAGTGAATAAATGAAAGGAATGAAAGATTGAATAAAAGAAGATTTCTTCTCTGCATCTGCATGTCTGTGGCTGACAAGAACAGATTTCATTTTCAGATTTTTCTTACAACAGGATTTCTTTCATTATAATTTTTCATTCAAAAACATTTGCAACGTTGTACTTGCCTGGCCGGTCGGCCATCTTACTAACTAACTAACTAACTCTATGACCATTTTGTCAGCTCGTCTGAAAGCTTCGCCAGTCTTCTCTATCCAAGCCGGCAGCAAATAATGTCAACCAACATATTTCGTTACGTCTCAACAAATAGTCAAACGAAGTGTAAGACTTTATGCCTGTAACTGCGTATGGGGGTGTGCGCGTTACGTTGTTGTACAAAATGGATATATATGTAAGCACGTGTAGACATCTCGATGTTATTTATAGAATTTGTTGTTATTGCAATGAGAACAAATAGCATCGAGCGCTTTTATTGTTCTTCTCTTTTTTGCAGTCTTCATCGATGAAATAAAGGTTTACTAAATTTGTTATTTCTTTGGTTAAACGTGGAAATTAAGTTGAAGGTTTTCACATATATTTTTGTATATGTCTATATTAGTGTATATATGTATTGTTATGTATATATGTTCTATATTTGTAAAAGACTAAGAACTGTAACGGGGTTGTATTCATCAAACCATCTTTCAATTTCTTTTTATTTTATTCTGTAACATATGTAGTTTTACACAAATCGCTTTATATAAGTACAGCATATAGATCAAAAAAGCTTTTCGTCTACGAGGCTGCATTTTTTTTTTCATAAAAGTCTGCACCTCTAGTAAATGTGATAGAAGCTGTTTTTTTTCTGAACTCAGTTTACACTGGTAAAAATCCTACATGGAACGCAAAAACGGATCAAAAGTTAAGTGCACCAAGTACTCGCTTGATTATACAAAAGTTTCCATAACTTCCGATTTTGTCTCTAGAAGTCTGTTTGCCTAAATGCTAGGCCCTTAGTATTGTGCTTTAATGAAATAATTTCTTTATAAACGCACCAAATGCAGCTTATCGTCAACTATGACTTGATAAAATCTCTACCTTATATGTCTTTTGTTTTTTTTCTGCTTTTAGTGTTGAATTTTTACCAGAGAAAACCGAACGTTAAGTATAAGTGATTGCACATAGAGAATAGACTGCTTAAAATAAATTTAATCCGTTCATAGGTAGTTTTAAGCCCAAAATGCTCGTCCGAGGCATCCACTATTGAAAGCATCCAGTGAAATATCACCTTTTTAATTAAGAGGCAAAATTCTCAATACGATCGCAATATTACGCATGTTGCATCTAAAGTTAAAACTAAGTCCGTTAAACTCTTTGTCCGGAAGACCATAATTCTAGTACAGAAGGCTGCAAATTAGTTCTTGTGGTAGCAATAGTGTGGAGTAAATCATGCCATAAGGCATTTCTAAAGATGAGGCATTCGACCGGGTTCATGGCGGAACGACGGGGATGTTTGCCGAAAGCACGAACTTTATGCTTTTAAGGCGGTAGTAGTAGTTACAGTAATAGTAGCAATAGTAGCAGTAATAATAAAAAAAGTAGCCGTGCTAGGAATAGAAATAGTGAGCTGCATTACTAGGAGTACTAATGCTAATAGTAATGCTGGTTAATAGCAGTGGTAGTTGTAATATTAATAGTGTTAATATTAGTTATAGTAATAGTTTTAAACAGTAATGAGAGTAACGATGAGTCCAACGGCTATTCGTTGAAAACTCGAATAATTTAAAGAAGTACACGAAAACCTTTTCTTAAACAGGCCAATATTGGTTGAAATTGGTTGAAATTTTAATCGAACTTTCAAATCTAAAAGATATTAATATGAAACTTACGGGGATAGCCCACTGTAACACCCGAAAAAAAGAGATTATTCGACCCTTTTTTTAGATGAAAGGAACGGTAACAGAGTTATAATGTTGAAGGACGTTATTAACCATAAAAAATTATTTGGAGAAAATGTTAAAAAATGGCAACATCGGAGTCATTCCTGCGAGGTGCTACCTATTTAAAAGGCTCTGCAACAAAGCTTAACATTGAACTAAATTGGAATTAAAGCAAGTAAGAAAATGAGATTCGGTCGGGACCCAATCTTTTATACCCATCACCGTTTACCCCAAAAAAATACAAAAGAAGTAAAAGAAAAAAATGTTCGTGCTCTATAATAGGGAGTGGGCGTAGTTGATTTCTTGTATTTTCAAAATAAAAGTTTTTATCGTATAAGCATGTGGGCGTTGTAGCCGTACCCTTTGAAAAGTTGAGGTCAGTTCCAAATTCCTCCCCGAACGGGAGACTGTTTACCACAAATATTACAAAGTTGCGCAAATAGACGGATGGGCAGACGAACAGGTGGACATGTTTAGGTGTATTTCAAATTGGAAACTGGCCAAGAATTTGTATACTTTATGGGGTTTTCGAAGCTTGTTTCTGCGCGTTATAAAAATATTGAAAAAGCAATAAAATTTTGATACACTATAACATTGGGTAGGCGTGATCGATGTTTTTGATTTTTGTGCACAAACACTGCGGCGTAGACCATAGAATATCAATTATTTTCACATTTGCTTGCTATAGTTTATCAGTAATGAGCGAAAAAACAATTTTTCATCCAATTTCAAAAACAGAGGTGGTCTTAGTTTACGTGGTGCTCTGGGCATGTCCTTCAACTGATTTGGCCTGTTTTCAATACCAAGCCGCGTGCAAGAATTTTCAAGGTTTCTGTCAAATTTAAAGTCGATAGGTTCATTTTTGCGACCAGGAGAATGTTTACAAGAGACATTACACACACGCACAAACGTATAGAAGGACAGACGAACATGCTTAAATCGATTTGGAATTTGATGCCGATCAACAATATATATAGTTTATGGGATCTCTGATGCTTCCTTGTGGGTGTTCCAAACGTGTTGACAAAATGAATATGCCCTTCATGGGTATAAAAAACAGAAAAAATCATTTAATTTACATGCATATGGCCGGAGAAGTACACAGGATTTATTGAAAATATCGATTATTGCATAATCGACAAATATTTGAGTGAGATAGTTGACCTTTTGACCAAAGAGAAGCGATTCTTCTCTTAAAAACAAATACTACGTCCTTCTGTGCGAATTTTAAACAAATAAATCCACTATTAAGTACCCTGCATCTCGCTACCGTTATTTATATAACAACTTTCAAGAGAAAGCGAGGTTATCGAAAAGCGGCCCGAACGTTTGCCTTTGATCCAAAACACGTCAATGTATCAAATTTCATGAAAATATCTCGATAATTGCGATCTGTAGGTTGAGCACAAGAAAACAAGACGAAGAGGCGAATAGACGGACAGAGTGAACCTGAATGGTTTGATATCAAAGAAAAAGTAGATCTATCTCATCTCTTTCTGGATTGCAGACACCTGCACTACCGTAAGATATTCTTGTATAACAAATGGTGTATGGTATCAAAAATTCGACTGAAATTGTAGACCGGTTTTCCAGAAAAACGAATTTAAAGTTTCACGTGCCTGTGTACTGTTACACAATTACATAAAAAAAATCAAACTTTTTTAACCATATAAAAACTTAATCGCGTCTACAACTGTCCTTTTACAACATTCTTGACTCTCTAACCCTTGACTCGTTGACACACCCAATGAAAAACAAATTGATTTTTTGACAAAATTTTCATTCGCCCAACCGCTTCAACAGGAACATTTGTTGTGATACATTTATTAAAAATGCCATCGATTAACTCCTGGAAAAGTTCCGAGTCTTCAGACTCTTGTTCACACTTATGTGCTGCGCTAGATTAAATCGACCATTTGAATATATGGGCTATTGGAGAGCAAGTGTGCACAATGCGTTTTGAAATGAGTAGAGTTTCCTTGTTGTTTGTAATATGGAATCCGAATGCTTTCAGAACGCTGTTTACTGGCACTGCGTACACATGCACATTTATGTACATGCATACATACATACATATATATATATATATAGATATATATAATTGATTGCAAGAATGTGCGTGCAAATATGTAGTTCCATATTTGTTAGTGTAGTTGTGGCTGCTCGTTTTTATATGGAATACTGTAATGAAAGGCACTAAGCATTTTCATTTATTTGACATAGAAGTCAGAGAGTAATGGAAAGCTGTTTTTCTTTCTGTGTAGGAGTGTACGGATAGTGGAGGTATGAGTGAATGCACATGTACGTCCCTGTGTTTGTCGATGGCTGACATTTGAAAAGTGCGCCTGGCTTATTTGCCGTTCTTTCTATAACACCACCAGGCTCTTACGTGCACATCAACCATTCAAACGTTTATCGGTAATTCTCCCGGAAACTTTACTGCTTTTAACACATTTTTTTTTTTTTTTTTTCTTTTTTTATATATATATTATACACCGTGAATTTAAATACATAGAGAAAACTATTTTCTATTGTTTTCCATTTTTTTGTTTTTTTATTCTTTCTTACATACTTCTTATTCTATTGTTTGCAATTGTTATTGTGGTTGTTGTTATTGTTATTATTGTTGTTGCTCTATGCTTTTGTTTCGTAAAGTTGTTTTTCCACAATGAATTTTGCTAACATTTGGCAAAGGGAAAAAGTTGTTTTTCAGTATTAAAATATGCTTAAAATGCATTAAGAATCAACTTTTATACGATGCTGTCGTTATTGCTGTTGTTCGTGTTGTTGCTGCCATAGAGGATTTTAAATGGCAATTTGCCTGTCGATTTTGCTTCGAGTGCACATTAGTTGCCCATATGGCTGCTAAGGTTTTTTTTCTTCTCTTTTTTTTTTTTTTTTAATTTTCTTTATTTTATTCCATTTTACAATGTGTTGACTGCTGGGGACTGTGGATTGTTTGGATCGACTGCGTATGCATAGATGCGGCTGTCAGTTGGTGCACATATATATATATATGCGTGAGTGTGTATAAATGGTCGTTTAAAGTGTATTAATAGCCTATTGTGTGTGTACGTCAACGTACGTCTGAGTACGTGTGGCGACCATTTGCTAAATTTTATGGATTTTATTATATTTTGTTTATGCAAATAAATGAAATTTAAATTTAATTTCATTTACCTGAGAAAATGTGCTTTACACATTTTCAGATAAGTTTCCATATCTTTGGATGATAAATCATAGTTGTTGTTGAGCCTACCTACCTATCGGAGCACATTTTCCAAATGCAAAAAAAAAAAATTTAATTAGCATTAGAAATGAACAAGAAAATAATGTTCGCCTCACGTTGTGTCCTTGATTCCCCTTCAATTAATGCGACCACGAGCATCTTTACTCTAATTACTACTTATATTATAATTGAGCCGGATATTTGCTTTAATTCGTAACATTTCTCGGCAATGCTTATAAAGATCCAAAATGTGGAATTTAATCGAATCATTTAACAATTGTTAAGACCAGGGTCCGCATGACAATTGTCTTCAACTTTGAACACGCAGCTCGAAAGAAAATAGCAAGATATACATACCTTCGAATATTTCTTCGTTGCCCGCCAATTTCGGACTTTAGTTCGATTGTAATAATTTTGATCGAGATATTATCTCCTCTTGACATTTTCTTGACATTATCGAAATCATTCAGTCTTTGTTAGCTGTGTTCAGTAAATTTTCAAATTTATTATGGAGAGACATACACCTCAAGAACGTTTGGAGATTATAGAATTTATTGATTGAACCAATTCTTCTCATTTTGCACTTTTTTAAGCACATAATTTTGCCAGTTTAGTCCCTTCTCACGGCAAGATGAATGGAAATGGGAAAGTGAATCAGTAAAATGGTCGCTTTTGATGCGAAACGAATCCGCAAATTATATGCGAAAGTACTTTAATTTCTGTAACAGTGACTGCCTGGCATGGTCTCTTCGTTAGTTGCATCATCGGTCCCGCTTTCTCTTAGGATATGCGAATGGAATTCTTTTCTATATTGTCATGGATATAGATCGATGTTAAAGAGTTTTTTATGACTTAAAGTAAATTATGTTGATCGAAACAGAATGTGGTTTCAACAAAACGCGGTTACGTATCGCACGAATTACGATATCGAATGACCTCCAAGGAGCTATGATTTAATACCTTTCGACAACTTCTTTTGTAGGTTATTTATGCTCGTTGATCGAGACGGCAGAGCATTATATTATATTCATGCATTAAAAATGAATTTTGATCGCTTTATTGACGAAGCTCGGCCAGATTTAGTGAAGACAGTGCTCGAAAATTAGGTTCATCAGATTAATTTTTATAGAAGAAACGGTATTGGCTATATGAACGATTATCTACTGTCAAATTCAGAATAGAATCGAACATTTTTTATTTCTTCCTTTTCTTTCTCTTTTTTTAGTGCTTTCTTTCGAAAAGAAATCCTACAACACTTATTGGAACGTCCTGTGTGGTGTATATGCAATACTGCAAAACTTGTGCATATATAGAAAAAATTGTCCGTTATGCACGATTTTTTCAACTCCACAGACTTGGCTCCATCAGACCATTAATCACTTTCATCAAGCACTTTGAAAGCGTTCGATAATAATGAAAAAATTGAAAAGTGCTTGAGAACACAAATGGTTTTTTTTGGTTTAATTTCTTTATCTCATTACTATGATAAAGTATTATAATTTATATCATTTTACCGCATAATCGGTTGTTCTTAACGAAAGCCTGAACTGATCCTTCCCATCCATATCTTTCAGATCAATGCAGACTATTAAAGTACTATTACTTAGCGATTTTTGTCGAGAAATTTCGTAAATTGCAATTTTTTTTTTCTCATAAAATGAGTTTGTAAAATAAGGCGTTATATGGGGAATGGTGAGAAAAGTAGCCCTATCCAATGCCTTTTCGATAGTTTCCGTCTCTTGGCGAGAGAATGCCAATGCGTCAAATTTCATTAAAATATCTCGAAAACAGCAAAGTACATGTTGAACACGCAATTACATGGAAAGATGACAGACGTACAAACCGAAGAGAAAAGTTTAAATCGTTCGACAAAATGATTTTGCATCGATCGACACAGCAAAGGCTGTCTCTCTAGATTTTACATACGTTCATACCACTTGTGGAACAAATTATAAAAATTGAATGCATGCCCGTCGTCAGCAATTATTCATTTGATTGAGTTTCCGCAGTCGTTACAAATCATTTACTAAACTTTATGCACCATTCTACTGATGGATGTATTGAAAAATGCAATAGAGGAAAATTATTACCTTAAACGTTAGCTTAGATAACTTTTGGTATCCTTTTGCGTCAGCAGCTATCAGTTAAATTGCGCTCAATTGGGAAATCATCGACCGAAAACAATTGCATCGCTATGTCATGGCGGTATTGTGTCGATTCTCCTTTCTCTCTCATTTTTTTTATTTTTTTTTTATTTTTTTTTTATTTTTTTTTTTTGTTTCAATTCGTTCCATTAACTGTCACAAGCAATTTATGCTTTGGTTTATTGCACCTAAAGCTATAACTATTGATATTAATATATATCCATAAAGAAAAGGGGATTAATATCGTAGCTATTAACTTTTACCTTGGGAATGGAAAGTCAATAAAGTTTAAGTGTTTAATTTTTTTTTTCTTTTCATAATTGTTTCAAATACGTTGCAGTTAATTGTTCTTTTTTTTTATATGAAGATACTCTGAGACGCTTAACTAATGTCATTTAGTTAATTATATTTGCTCGTTATGGTCGTAACTTGAAAGATATTGAATTAAATAAAAAAAAACTGTGATTTAATTTTTTCTTCTTTTTTAAATCAAATTCCTTCTAGATGATCAAAGGCCATATCTGATCGATTGTACCGTACCGTTTCATATAAAGCTTGAAAGCATCTTTTGCCTGCAGCCATGATTGCTGCATACAACTGAAGTGTAATCACAAGCAACGCATACAAGCAGATAATAAAAAAATTCGAATCCTGCAGATAACTTTCTGTATCAGTTCTCCATAGCAAATCTGTAGCAAACACGTACACGTTCTACATTCACTACTTATATCTTACGGGTGCTGTAGGATCATCTCTAGGCTATAACAATTTTATTGTTTTAATTTCACGAGTAATTTTTTGTCCTTTGAAAAAAGTAGTCTTCTCATTTAAAGTTGTACTATGACACGAAACCATTCAATGTTTTGGCCAAATTTTAAGTATATATCTTAACTCTTGTAACTGAGAGTGTTTTTCATCCAGTAGACAAATATGGATGGACCCGCCGACATGTTCAGCTGGAATCAGAAGTTCGTAATATTAATCGAGAAGGATTTGTAGGCGCTCAGAAACGTCCTTCCCCATGTTGCAGGCGTTTGAAGGAAACTAACAGTTATATAATAACACATCTTTCAGCGATAAGCGTAAAAATAAATTTCGTTCGGTTTTTACCAATCAACGGCTTACACCCCTAACACTTGCTTGTGTTTTATGCCTTTGAAGTAAATCAATTTCGGAAAAAAGAAACTTAACTTTAAAATGCATTTTAAATTTTGTAAATGTAATAAACTTAATAAAAGCGTTAACGATAGATTACTTAACTGAGAGAGGTGGTACAAACAACTTCAAAACATCTGTAAACTTCTTAATGTAGTCTAACGTAAGTCCGTCTTTTAAGAATTTTACGTTATTTATTCAAGTCCTCTAGAAATAAGTTCGTACCGCTGAATTGTGATGTGTAGGTTTTACTTGCAAAATGCAGAAATCTATTTACGATTTATTTTCAGAAATTTACATTTGCAACGCTTTAATTCGCTTTAATATCACGACTCGATTCTCTTGACTCAATCAATTTTGACTTCTGTAAAAATGCCGCTTATATACTCTTTTGTATGCAAGTTACCGTTATCTAAATTCATCGTGACATTTTTAATCCGCTAACCTGTTAATCCATTTTCCGCCACATTTCTGCCAATTGTTATTAATCTTGCCGCCAGTCGCCAGGTGCATGACACAGGTAACGCTCCATAAATGCATATTTGATTTTGCCCTTCTTTAGAATTTAGTTTTTTTAAAAACCGAGTAATTTTCATGAAAACCCAAGTCATGAATAATGAAAAATGGCATTTTCATAACCATAGATTAAGGGTTAATAACATACTTCAATAATATTAATAACTAACTTAAAGTACAAGTGATCACAAAGAGATTAATAAAAATATATGTTGCGGTTTTTTTTTTTTTTTGTTGCAAAATTGTATTTGATTGGCGCAGACTCCCAAAGAGAAACAAATAATAGAAGAATAGAATACTCGCCCATGGATAATTTTTAAGTGCAAGGAATAACTGTTGGTTTATTGTAAACGCGGTTGCAGACTGATCACTCTCTAGCTCTATCCCTGAATTCACTAGTAAGTGGGAAAATATAAAACAAAATTTCAGATTTCTATCTTAAAATTTTTGCTACTGCGAACTTGCCAACAGTAAATCATCAGCAGACAAGTAAACAGGCAAGCCGGCAAGCCTTAATTAACATACGGTTTTATGCTGCTCAAGAATATTTATAGTTGATGAGCTCCTTAAGTCGTTACTAAGGAATACCCTCTAGTTTAGGGGATCCTTTTATTAGCCCTATCTTGCGCGTGTCGAAAAGAAAAGCGTTCTCAAGGAATTATGATAATTAGATCACATATTTCGTTACCTATCGTATAATAACTCAGGCCTATATAGGTGGTCTTTCATTGAAAAATAAAATAAAAATCCCTTCACCTATTATACGATATACTTTACACGACATTTTTATACAGCTTGAAAGCATTTTATTCGTAGGTAAAAATGCTAGTTAATTAGTATTTTGATTTAATTGCATTTAATACGATTTGAACCTGGTCTGGAAGTGACTTACCTCAGGAAAAACTTTGAAATCAAATACCAAAGCAAATCTCAGAACAGTAGAATAGAGAGAAAGATTAGCTGTTTCGAAATTGGGAACGTAACCAAGTGCCAACTGATTTCTCCGGCGAACTTTCCACATAAACTTCAGATGTCGCAATTTCATGTAAAGATATCTAAGGAGGGTTTGCTTTTCAATCCTAAATGAACGAATGCGTGCACTTTATGGAGGTATGGACATATATTTTATATCCTACACTATTTTTAATAAAGAATATATGAAGTTTATGAAAAACCCGGAATGATTTGAGATATGCGCAATTCGGCCTTTTGGTCCACGTATGTATCTTTATGGTCGATCTACAGATTTTCTTGCCGTTAAAATAGCATTTAAAATGAATTGAATGGAACCATACCCTCCATCACTTTTTACAATTTTACAAATTGTTCTCGAAATGGCTGCCCGACTATAACGTCAAACAAGAAATGTTCATTCAAAGCTTCGTCTCGCAAAAAAACCAAATCCTTTTTCCTGAGGATGCATATTGAAAGAGGTCCATTCTCCCCAATCAAAAATTCTCGAATCACGCAATTCTCGAATCTTATACTCTTTGACTTCAACCTACGCTTTTATGTACTGAAAGTTATAGTCTGGTCACGTTTTGCTCCCAAATTAAGGTATATATAGCTTAAGAGAATAATAAATTATTTTACAAAGTTGTTAAAAGTAGATCTTAGCACTGGTTTTTATGTTCCATCACATATTAGAGAAACTTTGATGATTGATTTTGGAGAGTTTTTTTCGTTTTAAAAGCAAATGTGATCCGCCTGAGTGGTCGAGGGAGCAAAGAATCTCGACTAACCACTCAATGATCGTGGTGGGTGCAAATTTCAAATGCGATGGCGTTCTCATTAAAGCCGATAGCCTTAGATATTTTAAGTGCTTTAAGATATTATTTAACTCCGAACCAAGTGTATAACAGATTTCTTAAATGCTTTCCTAAGAAAGATGTGTAGCAACAATTTGAAGAGTGCGTAAGCAAGAGTACAACATCAGTTTAGGATTTCATCCAAGATTAACCAGTTGACTGTGTCTGATGAGTATACGTCATGATCCGTCCATCCGTCCTTGTGGGATTTTCTCATAAAATTTTATAATTATAAGTGGGTTATTTGTATAATAATATATTTTAGAAAATATTTTTGTCATTTTGTGGTGACTTTCTAATTTTCTTGACATCTTCCTCTCTGACTAACTTAATTATAATAATTATGATAATATAAAAAAACCAAATGTGTCTTTGAACTTAAATTTACAGCCTTGCAATGCTAGAGGCCAAAAGATCGGTGTGTTGCCTCCGCTAAACTTAAGAATATTACTCTCTACTTTATAGTCTATTTTTTGATATATCTCTTCAATGATACTGAAAATGCAAAAGGGAATAACTGATAAAATAATAAACTATAAAGCGACACACGTGCTATCTATCAATAATGTCGCGACTTTATTAAATACTAGCGCGTTATTGTAGATTATCATTAATAAGGAGAAAGAGAATGACACAAAAATAGATGTAGACAGAGAGAAAGAGAGGGAGAAAGAGAGAAAGAGAGAAAGAGAGAGCGATAGATAGAGGAACAGGGACGTCATTTATTTTCCCATTTAAAGCTACAAAACCCATAAGCGTATGTTAAAGTTTGCTTTATTCTTTAATTCGCTCTGAGTAGTTTTTGTTCATTACCGTATTTAATGAGGATACTAATGAGCTTCCATCGTATGTAGACTAAGCTTTAAACACCCATTCAAATATCTACTCAAATCTTACGTGATGCAATTTTCTATTTAAATCGCTTCTAGCGTTAGAGAAGGAAAAAAATGAAAGAAATAAAATGAAACTGAGATAAGAGAGTGAGTGACTCTTAAGTTTTGTGAAATATTTCTCTAAAATTTTCCAACATTTACTGTTGATAACGAAATACAAATATATAAAAGAAGTGCATATATCGTATGTTGTTACAAACAAGCGTTGCCCCTTGACATATCAATTTAATTTGAACAGCTTTACAAATATTAACCTTTAGATTTACTTATATCCATGTATGTATGTATGTATGTATATATAAATATAAATATCTAAATAAATATATATATATATATCCATGCATATATACATGCATAAATAAATATACATACATATATATGTCTGTTAGAATAAGAGGGCACCACACAAATGCAAATAGTTTATAATTCAAAATCCTTAAGGTAATGTTTACATGATTTACTTTACGATTTCCTTATTTCGTACTAAAAGAAGAAGATGAAGAAAAAAAAAGAAAAGCAACAACAGCAACAACAACGTACAAGACAAAGCACTAAAAGTGCACAATATTGTCAGCTAGAGAGAAGCTCGACTAGTTCTACGATACTACCGAATATGAAAAAACTAATCTTTTTTACTTCTTAGCCTCTCTACGCTCTTATCTCTCTTATGCTTTGTTATAATTTTGAACAATTCGCCTGATACTAGGACTTATCCAATTTCTAAATGGTTATGTTCAAGTTTTAATTTATAACAAATTTGTCCATCATCCGCGTCTTTTTTCTTTTTTCTTTTTCTTTAAGTTTAGAAATATGAGAAAAATTTGTTATATAGAACCATGGCAGACATCTTTATATCAGAGAATTGGTGAATTTAACTAATTTCGTATTTTTCTTTTACCTAATCGAGCCGTTAATAGTTGTTAGGGGTGACACATAGATGTTAGATCAAATAATGCGATCATTGGGGTAACTCAAGCATTTTCTGAGCATCGTCATAAATCCTTCCATAAAAGATGCATCGAAATATTAGACAAATCTTGGACTGATCGTGTTACTTTGAAACGACATTATATTAATGCATACATTTTTTCCTACTTAATCCCATGATTCATTGACCGATGTATTAATGCCCAATAGGCAAATCGAAAAAAGTTATTAGCTAACGAAATCAACCTTGCTGCAATAATCCATATCAGAGATATTTTCAAGTCGATCGATTTAATAGAAATCGTATTTAATTTAATTGCTTTCCTCACTAGAAAAATATTTTCCAAATATCAGTCTTATAGAATAGAAGAAAAGGAAACTTTATTCCTGTTAAAGCAACTGATAACAACTTTCAACCTTGAGCATATATATACATATATATATGTACATATAGATCTGCAAATATATACGTGCATTTACGTAATTTCTTCTGGTTTTCTGGTCTTTCTGGTTTTTCGGGATTAAACCAGAAACACAAGAAAAAAACGGTTTTCATCTTCAATTGAACTTGGGGCACTTGCCAAGCCAAGCCAGCGTAAAGAAATGTATTTAAAAATCGCCACCTTTTGTAAATTATTTTATTTGAGTTCGTTGTCCTTTCGAGTGGATTTCTGCGTTAAAGTATTGAATAAATAACGACTCACTCAAGTATATCTGAATGTTACCATTCCGTAACTTGTTCATTCTGGATAACTGAGCTCGTCGAATGACTATTTTCTTGGATCGGGTATGGGAGCGTTACTTAAGATCATATACATGTTTATGTAAACCAAGGCAATTAGATCTTTACATCGTTACCCTTTAAAATTACGAACACTTCTGTTAATTACTTCAGACGTTTCTCTCTTAGTTTATGCGATTGTAAACGTGCCAACTGTAAGCATAACAACGCATGTACAGAATTTTGGATCTCAATTTGTTGCGATGGTAAAAGATAAACTACCGAGTCGATATTATTAATGAATTTACAGTTTTTTTCTCTGATACGAATCCTTCCGTGAACAGATCGTGAGTATTGTTAATGTGGGTCTACCTGCAAAAAAATATTTATTTATTTATTTAATCAAGTTTTCAAGTTCTGCGTTCTTAAGTCCTCTTATATCAGAAACAAATGGAACGACGTA
This sequence comes from Glossina morsitans morsitans, assembly GCA_001077435.1. Classification (NCBI taxonomy): domain Eukaryota; kingdom Metazoa; phylum Arthropoda; class Insecta; order Diptera; family Glossinidae; genus Glossina; species Glossina morsitans. The sequence continues at coordinate 104,534 of CCAG010000251.1, read as the reverse complement.
CGGATTGCCAGAGCAATATTATTAAATTACGTGCAAACATTAGACTGTGATTAACACTACACAATGTAGTGTCTTAAGGTACACTTAATGTGTATCTCTGCCTGTTACATACGGGACGATAAAACCATTGGATCCTTAACGTGCGGTGTTGTCGGTTGGACATAAAAATTTTTTTTGAAAAAATCTAAGAAGAAAATTTCTTCTTCCTAGCAATTTTGTTATTTCTTGTATGCTTGTGTGGGCAATTTAATCTTGTTTATATGTGAGTGATATTATGCTGTTTACTCTTCCGCACAACACACAAGAGGAACCAAAAATGTTGAAAAAAAAAAAAAATTTGATAGGAGACCAGAGGGAAAACAACTTGTTAAAAGTACCATACCATACCATCAATACATACGCACACACAGATATATATATATATATATATATATATATCCAAACATAAGAAAGAATCGTAGATAGAAAAAGAAAATGAAAACCCCCTAAGAGAGTCGCCACCATACACTTCCAGGTGCGCGCACACACACATACACATCAAATTTTATATGTTTATAAATAAACGTAAGTATTTTTTCCTCGAATGTTTTCTTTATACTTAAACACGTGTAGCTAGCTTTAACGTCTTTTCTCCTCATATATATATATGTGTTTGTATATGCCTACCTCTCAAGTTAACTTTAACAATATATTAGGTCAGGAAGCAACACAAAACATAAGCCACAATTTCCACAACACTAACACTGACATAAGCAACAATAATAACAACAACAACAACAACATTCATTGCAACGCAATCATGTAAGAGCCAATAAAAGAGCTCTGTGATTTATGCCGCAAAAGTCAGTTGCACACCGTATATAGTTGCAGCAAATATAAGAACGGCAAGAGCATCTATTATAAAATAGAATATATTGCATGACACAGTTTTTGTACTTCTTTTCCATAGCATGGAAGAATCCTCGCATTCTTTCATTCGACCTCTTATACGTGCGTAAGTATATAACATTTCATATGTTTATGGGTACATATCGGTCTGTCTATTTGCCTAGATGCCTGCCAGGCTGTGCGAAGAGTTGCGATAGTTTTCAGGATAGCTGTTGAAATATGTACAAATTTTTTTTTATTTTAAGTGGTTGCCAGTCGCCATCTACTACCACAGACAAAAACTGACAGAATTAAAAAAAAAAAAGGAAAAACAAAAAATAAAAGAGGAGCAAGAGAAATCAAGCAAGGAACAACAACAACAACAACAACAACAACAACAATATAACACTCAGCGTCAACAATATATATGGATACATGTGTGTGCACAAGTTTAGAAAAACTCTTCTTGACTTTTTGTCATACAGAGTGACTCTAACTGGTACTGCTACAACTACTATTACTACTACTACTACTACTACTACTACTATTGCTGCTGAGGCTAGTGCTGCTACTGCTATATAGTACCGTATTAACATAAAGCAGAGAACCAACATAAAATATTTTTGTTTACAAACTTTACGATAAAACCTGACACACTTTACAAAGCCGTCACTTAAACACACGCACACAAACAAATCAACAAAGAGGCAAAAACAGATACAGCACAAAAACAAACACGCATCGCTAGCAAAATAACTAAAAGAATATGATATGAGCGCTAGCAGCAGCAGCAGAAGTAGCAGCCGTTGTGGGGACACAACATATCCGCACATACACACACCATCTCTATCCTATGAGTGACTGCTCTCTGCCGTAGATAAAATAGATAGAAGAGTATAAGAAATTTAAATAACATGCTGTCAAAATGTCATACATCAGGTTAAGTCACAGCTTTCAATCCAATTCAATCCAAATCATATAAAACGGCAAACAGACTATAACATAGTAAATATTCAGAGGCAATGCAATGGCGAAAAGTTTTAAGGATTTTATAAGCAAACGATCTGACAAACATAAAACTGCGGCTGTATTTCATACGTCATTCTCTTCATAATGGAATAGAAATGCGGTTTAAGAAATTGATTTATTTGTTAAAGATTTTTCCATCAATTACTTGGTCACTTAATTAGTACGGAGAACTTAAAACCACTTGAAGTTTCTGTTAGCTGCAACCTAAATTTCTATAATATTTTCCAAAATTCACTTTAATATCCGATAACTATATCAACTATAAAATGTTATTCTCTTCGCTTGTCAATCTGTTCGCTGCATTCAGTAATAGGAGGCTAGAAATTTTATTTAAAAGATAAAACAAAATAGAAAGGAGAAAGTTTGGTCTGCTCGTTCGTTCCTCTATCGTACATTAACTTCACAAAATTGCAATAAAAACTTGCAACTTAGCGCATAAACTCATAAGTTAGTTAAAGCCCATCCGAATAACCTCGATTCTTAAAAAAATAAAAAGCATTTTTTTTTTTTTTTTTTTTTTTTTTAAAAAATGTCATCAATAATTTATGGTTCATAGCTGTTTTCCTTTTTAATTTATTTGAGCAGCTACCCGGAAGATGCTATACAAGCGGGCACAGTGGTGACGAGGAAGAGTTACAGATCGAGCATTTTTTTGCGGCGCTTTGACGAAATAAGTGTTAAAAATTCGTTGCAAGACGCCTATAATATTTCTTGCATTTCGTTCTTAAGCACTTTTAAATTTGAAATTTAATTCCGCTTTTGTTTTCTGCTTTTATTGAATTGAAGAGCTTTGTCATTAGGTTGGTGTATGCAAAAATTAGTTTCGAAAGACACTTTTTCTACAAATTTCGCAAACTGAATATGATAACTACTTGGATTCAGTCGTTTCATAATATATTGCCTTGCAAGGATGGAGATGAATGACAAAACGATAATAAACGCAATACCATTTGTGGGGCAAAGGCATATTAAATTTGTATAGATGTATGCAGCACCCAGCTGCAAGCTCGAGATAGATCTACCTTTTATTACACCGATTAATTCAGAATCACTTTCTGAATCGATTTAAGCTTGTTTCTCCATCCATTCAACCGTCTGTCCGTCTTATGTCTTGTGTTCACTGTACAGGTTGCAATTCCTCAGATAATTTGATGAAATTTGATAAACCGGCGAAACCAAGGATCAGAGCACCTTTTCCTCCACTTCTCATATAACACGTTATTTTGTAAATCTTGTTATATGAATAGGTGTAAGATATCCAATGGTGGCCCGTGTCCCATTAGAGTGTTTTTACTTGTGCACTTGTGTTTTTTTGTTTTTTTGTTTTCGGTATATTGCTTCGAGTTTGAATATTACTTTAAAATAATTTCGAAGCATTGCATATATGCATAAATTTGTACCGAGACTCGGGCAACATTCAAATGCGAAATATTCAACAAGTTTTCGCATATGTTTCGCAAAACTTTATTAACCATTTATTAATTAATAGATTATATGTGTTTGTGTGCGTAATCAGCTCCTTAGATCCCAGCCTATACAGAGCTTTCCTGTCTCAATATGTACAAGAAATATTAGGTGAAGAGAGGACTTCTTCGTGCCGCTTTTCCTTAAAATCAAAACACATTTTTTCAATATTATGAATATTTTTTTTAGTAAAGCCATTTCCAAGAAACCAATTTCTTTTCATCCTCTCTATCCTCTCATTATACTTTGATCATTCTCTTGCTTCATGCCTCTTGCGGCGTCAGATTTAGATCATTAATGGAACTCTACAAAGTGCAAGGCAGATGCTATTTGAACGGGGTAAGTGCAAGCCGCACGGACCTTTACATCAAAAGTTCCCAGTCAAGTTACATTTTAATTAAGCAAAGTTAATTTTTACTAAGCTATTACAGATGTGTGTTGTCTGGCATTGTCGTGACAACGAAAACAACTTTTTTATAGATCAATAGTCGACGCTTTCCCTGAATGGTCGTTTTAATCGCATTAGTTGTTGACATAATATAGTAATGGCGTTAAGACGGACTTCGTCACCGTTTGTGCAGCTTCGTTTATCTTAAACCCATTTTTTATCCTATGTGACCCACTTTCCATTATCCGTTATATATAATTTCGAAAATGGTTCGACTTTGTTTCTGCTCAGCAACCACTCGTAAATGGAAATTCATTCAACTAAATCTTTCGATTGGTCAAATAGACAGTGGGCAATTTTTATCATCGATATTTCGAGAGCCCAAACCGCTAAACTATTTGTATTTTGCCGCAAAGTTTTTTTCCTCACCTAATAGACGCTAATGTATATTGTTTTAAATCGCGATCATTCGAAGCCTTGGATCTTTCAAATTGTCAATCGGTCTTTAGAGGCTTTCTCAATCAGCTTACACTGAACCTATAAAATCAATTAGCTTTTAACTACATTTTTCAGTGATTAGAAAATTTCATGGCTGCAATAAGCGAAATAATAAAATTAATATTTTTATTTTTCATATTAATTTTATGAAAATACAATAATGTTTAATGTATTGAAAAAAATGTGTGGATATAAAGTACCGTATAACTGCCGTTAGTTTTTGAAAATATATACATACATAGATGCATACATACAGCCTTGGACACGTAGAGTATGAACTTATACTTAAATCTAAATTATAATTGAAATTTTTCGATTATGTAATTGAATGTTCGTATTCTTAGCTGCCTTAGTTGCTTCGCTTGTAGAATCTGCTATATCTACTATCTATAAATATAGACAAAATAATTAAACATTTTCTACAGATTGGACAAAAACTTTTTCAAAGTAACGGCAAATTTAGGGCAGGCGTTGAGAAACGACTGTACTCCGTACCGAAGAAGATATGTCACAAATTTGCCGAAAGCATAAGATGTCAAGAACGAAATATTGAACGAGTTAGAAAGAAAAAACACTTCATTTTTAACTCGTCTTGTTAAAGTTTAATTTTCTTTTTCTCTTCATTTTTCATAGAGAATCTTTCACGCAATTCCTATGTTCGGAGTACACTTTTGCATATTTTTTTCTTTAAATTACTTAACTTTTTAAAATCTTTTAATATAATTTAAGCTATAATTGAAAATAAAATAACATTTTTTACATGAAGCGTATGCTATTTTTGTGTCCATTGCTGTATGGTATACGCACATGTTCACAATATGCATATATGCATGGTCATATACATACATATCATTTTGCAATAATCCAGAAAATTTTCTAACGAAAACAGAAATTGAATTTACCGCTAGTTCCAGTTGAACGCGCAATGAAAATATTGACTCAACACAAATGATTGCCTTCGTTTTTTCCGTTTCAACATAAGCCAACTTACTAATACATCTTAAAACATGTTAAGGATACCTTTTTTTTTTTAACTCGCCATACAGAGTAAAACAATCCAATAACAACAAAAAGTAAGAAGCAATGTTAAAGGATATTTAATGATTAATCAATAGAGCAAGCGTCCCTTTTATAAATTGTTAAAAGTTTCACCTAGAAATACAATAATTCGTACACCGTACACCATTTCTTATACAGCGTACGTACGAATATACGTATGTGCCCGTAACGCCCAAAATTATGTACCATCGATTTAAAACTCTATCTCTTTGTCCGTCGGTCTGTCTCTCTATGTGTCCGTGATCTGCCCGTCCAAGGACTTTTTTTTTTGTTCAGCTTGCATGTCGCAACTTTTTGAATGTTGTAATGAAATTTGATACTGCGACGTATTTCGATCCAACGACATATTCTATCGAAAATGGGAAAAGTTTTACGGTGACCTCCCTTGCAACCACCACTTATTTTGAAATGTCTTTATATGCAAAACATTATAATGTTCATTTTTCTCCGACTTAATCGTTATCCGCCTGAGCAGCCGAGTCGGTAAGAATCCCGAACACCAATACAATGGTGGAGTTCGTGGGCTCAAATCTCAAGTGCGGTACAGTTTTCTTTGGTCGTAAATATAGTGAGTGCTCAGTCGATAAGGACATAACGCTTCAGCAGCTCTATGCATGCAATATACAGTGAGTCCCATTAATATTGGGCTTTTTCGCTCGACAAAAAGTAAACGCTTCTTAAACCTACTCCATTGTCCAAACATTAAGATATTTTTTTACTATTTTGTATTACTCGAGAGTACATATTAAAATGTAAAGCCCAAAAAAAAATAAAACATTCTTCCAGTAGACAAGAAAATTAAATAACTTCAACAACTCCGAAAACATAGCGTCATTGTTGAATCAGATGTTTTTCGCATGAGGAAGGATACGCAGAAGAAAAACAGCATATTATTAAAAATTAATATTTTGAGGGGTTTTCCTTTTGCTTAAAAACGTCTTTTAAACGCTTTGACATACTTTGTATAATGTTTCTTCTGTAGGACACAGAGATCTTACTCCATTCCTTTATAGTTTGTTTTTCAGGTCTTGGATGGAAGGGATTGCGTGTTTTCGCACACCGCGGTCTAATCCATCCTACATATTTTTGATGGGGTTCATGCCTGGTGATTGGGGAAGGCGGTAAAACACTTTTTGGCGTTTATGTAAGAGTCGTTCTTGCATTAAGCGGGACTTTTGCTTGAGGTTTTAAATGTTTCCAAAATACCCAGTTTGTCCTCACTTTCTTTCAAATTGTCCTCCAATATTCTTAAATAACTATCCTTGTTTAGAATGCAATCCATAAACACTCCGACTTTTTCGAGTCCATTGGCACAATGCATACTAAACTGTAACATGACCATTGCCGTGGTCGCCGTAAGCCTTGAGTACAAGAACGTAATGGGAAGCTAATGCAAGAAAAAGATGCTTCTAAGTTCATTTTTTCTGCTAAGAATTGGTTCCTGGCAAATTCTAGTTTTACGTTCCTATTACGTTCTTGTACTAACGCCTTATGGCGAGCACGGCAACGTTCACGCCAACGTATCGAAATTTTATTTTTTTATTTGAATTTTTGTTTTTAAGCAAAGCGTGACGAAACGTGTAGACGATTTGGATACGACCGATTATAATTTTCTTAGTGTATTTTTATTAAAAAGAGGAAAAATTCTTTTTTCTCAAATTTTAACGTATATTTAAAATCTGATCGTATTCCTTAAAATTTTAACGTATAATACGAATCTTTTTTCGCATCACACGGCTTACGTGATGCGGAACTTGTCTAGTACGTTATTTCTTTACCGGACAACTGTGCATTATGGCAAACGTGTTTGTAAGATCTTTCCTGACCCGTGTACTGTTTTGGGTACAAACTAAAATTCATTCGTACACCAAGCCCAATCTTTCAAACTGACGTATTAGAATCTAAAAACTAATTATGACTATCACTTTTTAATGCAACGCAACGATGTATACCGATAACGGTTCACGGGGCATCGCAAAATACATATTTCCTCTCATAAACACAAAAAATGTATTTATTTATTTATTCGAACTAATTACATTTGTTCGTGTGAACGAGTAAAAGATCAAAAATCACTTGAAACATTGTATTAATTGTCAGTTCCATCATCGCAATGACACTGTTAACAGTTTTGGCAAACGTTCGGTATCGGGGACAGGGAGGCGTATTAGGCATTAGTGTCCGTAATCATTTCCTGATGGATTGAAGAAGCGTTGTGAACTTAATAAAAATTCGATACTTTGTGAAGTAAATAATCACTAAACCGTCGGTTGAATAAGAGCATACAAATGTACGACACAACATTTAAACGTAAATACTCGCTAACTATTCCTATTCAGGGAAAAAAGTTTGAAAATTTTTCCTTTTTATTGGAATTTTTAAAATGTACGTGTATGTTGGCATACACGGATGGAAAGAGAATTACACGCTTAAGCCAAAGGGAAACCACAAATACCAACCGATGTGTTTGAGGTTTTTACAGTAAACGTGAAAAAAAAACTTTGTTTTTTTTTTCATTTTTTTCATTTGAATACATACGCATATGTTTGGACATGGATGGAAAACCACAACCGTTTCACCAAAACCTAAATGTGTATAGGTTTTGAATTGAAAGAAAAAAAAAAATTCATTTCACGTGAACTTTATTAAAAAGAAAATATGCGAAATTATTTTATTTTAGTGCAGTTTTTACATTTGAAAAAGTTTTTATAATTTACATTTTAATCTGTAAGATAAACCTGAACTCATTTCACATTACATAACAGGCGATCGGTGAAAGTATATTCGTTTTCCTATTAACTTCGTAATACCCAAAAAAGATATTAAGAAGACATGATGGTACATAGACATTTTGACTGAAAGACAGAAATTGTGATTCAATTAAATGGCCACCAATTCTGTATACATACGTGCATACACACAAATACTTATATCTATTCTTAGCGAGTTGAAGTTTCATTCCCGCAATTTTAATTTGTACATATGAAGTTTGAAAATAGTTTGCTACACTTTGCCGTTGGAAGCCGAAAACCTAGGAGCGACCAAGAAGAACTTTTTAAACCCTCTTCTCACATGCTTCGTAGATTCCCTTACAAGATCCGATAACAGTTGGCTTAATCAAATCGATCCATTTTGCCGATTAATAAGACGATTGCATCAGAAATGGAACTCCATCGTTGACGATAATTTTATAATGAAAGTCACTTGGACATACAAAGAATGTTAGGTCGTGTATAATAGAACTTAAAGTCTTACAACCGTAGCCACCGATGCAAGTCTTTCCGTAAAACTCGAACAGTTCAGTATTTAATAAAACGGCACGTAAATGCTGAATTTTGTATGTTACCAACACGCTCGCATATAAACGTGTTCCATTTTTTACTTCTCATATATTTACGTTTCATAGACCTAGGAATATATCCCCTCGACAACCTTGCCAGAGATGAGGCCATGACATCGATCAGAAAAGGTTTTCCTTACTCTGTAGTTATATTACTACAGAAGTCTGCGGATAGAGTAGAAAGATGATTCGCAAATCGATTTGAAAAACTTACAGGAAACCATTTTTATAATTATAGCAAATATTATTGAAGCCTGCTTTCTTTCGGTCGCCATCATAATTTATAAATGTCGAAGGAAGCAAGAGGAATGACAATTTATGCAAACATCCTGAAGACGTTAACCCGAAATTTGTCGTCTGCATTATTTACAATTTCTCCCTGTTGAATAGAATTAATTTGAATCAGATCAGGTAAAGGGTATAAACTTGCAAAAAATCCTTCCTTCATTTCCTATGTTCATCTTTGCTTGCAATTATTTATAGATCGTGGCAAGATCACTCGCCTCCTTTCCACTATATATCTTATGTGAATTTTCGAAAGAAATCTAGCAGCAGAAGAAAAGACTCGATGAATGCTTTGTGCTAAAAGCGTGACGAATGTTTTTCTCTGGCGCGAAATCAACAAATTGCCCCAGGAGTCAAAAAATATGTAACTAGCTTATGCAGCATATTTTTCGATTTTTCACTTTCAAAATTTCAAATGTTTTTTGCGAACAATAATCGTTTTCTTTTCATTGTTTCTTTTATTCATAAATTTTTATTTCTATCTTTAACATCGAACTTAGTTAACTCGCACTAGTTTACGAGGGCTACTATAAAAAACTAAAAAAAAAAAGAAAAAAAATGAAAAATAAAGCGGGATAAATTAAATAAGAAAATAAAATCAATCAATGGTCATCTAAGATTCTCTTTAAACTTTATCGCTCTGCTTCAATTCCCCACTCCCCCCAACACTACTTTTTTTTAATTCACTTAAACGAAAGTGTATTTCAAAGAATGCTTATGTGTAAGAATTTAATTAATTCCATTAAGTAACCAACTCTATACGAAATCCCGTAACAGCCAGCAATAATAATAATAATGGCAGCGACCGACAAGCAAACTCTACCACAGACTTAATGTCTAAAATGTCCGAATAATTTTGGTCTCATCTAACCAAACATGGCATGGAACTAAATTCTGTAAGATATATAAAGCCGCAACTACCATACCATACACAAGTTTGTTGTATCTGGATAGAGAGCAGGCATACATTCATGCATGCACGATTTGCATATGCATATGCATACATATAATACAATTCTCTACATGAGTATGTAATGCGTTGGAAAATAAATGATTTGCGGTTACCATACAAACATTTGTTCTAATTAGATTTAGCACAAATTTTGCATAACCGCATTAAATCGTAGTATAAATTTTTCAGTCCTTCTTTCTGCACTCCCTCCTTCCAGGATTTAAGTATACATTACGGTGACTGATTTTTTTGATTTTTTGGATCAGCTTTTGTGACGCCGCCGCCTTATTTTTTTTCAATTCTTTCAACGCTATGTCTTCATATGTGTTTCGGTTTCAAACTACTTTTGATGTTTTAAAATTAATTAAGTCGTATCATTCAATAGAAATGCAGAAATCATTCAAATTCTTTATAAACTTACTCTTACGGTCATTGTAATGGTGTCAAAAAGCGACGGCTGATGAAAACCTCTGATACACTTGCTTAACTCGTGAAAATTCGATAAATAAAAACGAAACATCACTCCCGCTTCGCTATCATTTGTTTATTATCCAAATTTTATAGAGAAGTTATTTTTCTCACGTGGACTTTAACTAGTTTTGCAATCAAGATAATCGTTTCGATAAGTGACTAATTAAATGCTGGACTAAAGATAAAATTTTCAATTGCAGAAAAAGTGAAAAGATTATCGTGGCTGTATTCGAAAGCGATGACGATCAGCGCCATTTTTGGGTTGAGATCTACTCACGGAAATTAAACATTTCTGCGATCAGGTTGTGATATATTTTCTTGACTTTTCACATATACAAGATCAACAATTGAAACCGAACCTCAGAATCCTGGGCATATGTGCCTTCTATCCCGTAATGACAGAAATCAACCAATTTTGCTTTAAATGATTTGGTCACTAAGGTTATTTACCGTTTATTCGCTTAATCGTACACAGTTTACGTGCGTATTATGTCTGGTCAGCGATTTCTTTCCAACAAAGCAAGTCAAACGGTATGCGTAAACAATATTTACGACTGCCGCGTTTTTTTAGAAAATGCACACCCACAAAACCATTTTAATAGAACAAACATATAACAAATATATATATATTAGATTTATTGATATAAAGCTTACATGTGATAACAGATGACAAAAAGTTGCGTATCTCATCGATATTCTGATATTTACAGAATTCGAAAACAACGTTGATTGTTTGCTGAATATTACAGTACTTCGCAGTTACAATTCTTGCATGAGCGCATGTGTCTGTTATTGGAGGACTCGTTACAATTCGTAACTTTTTTAAATTTTCTCGCCGTCACCTAAGAATAAACACATAATTTACAGATCGTTTTTTTTTATAGACGACAGCGGGACATCCAACGGAAGTCTTATCAGTTTGAGTTTGTATTAGTCTATCTATTTATTGCTCGAAAGTTAGCTGTATATGGCAAATTTTTATTTTCTTACTTTTACAAGCTCGTTCATCAGGTTATTTCTCATACGCGCCCAAGAGATATGCCGCATAGGTCTTATCCGAACAATCGCCGCCACAAGCTTTTTACATAATAAAGCAGTGAAACACTGTTAACATTGTGTTAGCTTGCGTCCTCAGGTCGTGGGCTTTAGTTGACTGCACTAGCTATAAAACTGAAGCAAAAAAAGCTCATAAACTTTAAATCTACAAAAACTATTTGTGAAATTTTGTCAACTAATTAAAAAAAGCCGTTTAAATGTCTAAGGAGAAAACAATTTCAAAGTAAGCGGCTAACTAGTGCTTGCGATTAGCCAGTAAATTAATCTATTAAGAATTCACGTCTCGTCCCAAGTCGTCCCAATATATAGGGCCGTCCCATAAGTTTTTCCCCGCCACGCTATGCATGACTTCAGGCTATGCTGGCAAACATGCAGGCTCGTCTCATGGACTTTTCAAAGTACGTTCCGTTGGTGGCAAAGTCTCTTTTAACATCTTTTTCCACTCTGGTCAATACGGACAGCCAAAAGAACTATTTTGGGCATGTTATTTATGCTTCATTGCTTTAAAGAAGAAATGCAAACGAGTTATGCACCGTTTATGGGAGTGGTACTAGACTATTAGAATTTTGATTTGAAAGATGAAGCTGTCACTGCCCGCCTAGCAAGGACGGATACGGACCTCATCAAGAATATGTTCGCTGAAAATCCGCGATATAGTGTGCGCGAGATAATGGATGCCCCTAACATTGCCAGGACAACGTTAGATAATCATTTAACCAAAATGGGTATGGGTATGTTGTGTAACGATTTCGCAGAAAAAAAGAAGAAGAAACTTATGGGACACCCTAGTAGATATATGTCTCCTAATTAATTTATTTCTGAGCGTTTATTACGTACATTTCAAAATCAGAGCTTAATCATATGCAATAAAATTTTTAAACATTTAACAGAAAAACAAATTCGGAATTATTTTGCATTCAAACTAAATTTGAGAAACCACTGTAAACGCTACACCGTTACAATTATCATCTCCATCGTTAAGATTAAAAGAACACAAAGCAGATGAAATTTGCTAAATGCATTTTATCATCTCTACTAAGAGTGCTTGGAATGTTTACTTGCTTGCTTTACAATTGAAATCTTTAAGACGTTTCAACTACTCAAACTTTTAAACATACATGCACACAAAAACGAAAAAAAAAAAAAAAAAATATATATATATATATATATACATGTATATACGCTATACGCATACGCCATATTCATATATGTTACGTAAGAAATATTGAATGTGTGTTTGATCAAACAAAGCTTTTAAGTTATTTGCATTTCATTGCTACGTACGGCACTTACTTAATCCTTATCACTCCGCCTTATATTGTATTTGTTTCTTGTTCTTTTGCAGGGATTTACGTTTCAATAGGTTTGAGGAGTTGCCAGCAAATGCGTTCGAAGGCTTAACCCAGGTGACCACATTGTTTCTAAATGAAAATGAAATCTCATACGTAGAAGAGAGTGCTTTCGATGGCTTAAAATCCTTGAGGTTTCTCTATTTGAATAATAATCGCATTAGTCGCCTGCCAAGTAACATCTTTAAGCAATTGAAGCAATTGGAAGCCATGTAAGTAGAGTGTCAACACCATTAAGTAAATTTACACCAATTGCATTAGAAGTAGATCGAGATGAGAAAATACGGACGAAATAAAACTTAAATTGATTTCATATTAAACACGCACAAGTTTAACAATTTAACGCAATTCTATTTTCATTCTTGTTCTATTTACAGTTACTTAGATAATAACGATATATGGCAAATCGATGCCAACACTTTCAATGATTTGCCCCGCTTAAATCGCCTGTAAGTATAATAATGATAAAAACAATCAAAATCATGATAATGATGACGATGACGATGACGATGACGATGACGATGATGGTAAAGAAATTTTCCAGTACCATACATGAATAGATTTTTCTTTCCAAACTTTATTTCCACTTTTAAACTAATTTATTTGTTTTTTTGTTTTTACATTTTTTCGCTTACTTTTTGCCTTCATCTGTATCTCTCTCTCTCTCTCTCTCTCTCTCTCTCTCTCTCTTACTCTCGGACTCGTTCAGTTTTATTTTCAATAATAAACTCACGAATGTACCAGTGAACGCTTTCAATCGTTTGCCCAGTTTGAAACGTCTACGACTCGATGATAATCCCATTGACTGTAATTGTGGTGTGTATTCGTTGTGGCGTTATCATCAACAGCATCCGCAACGCAAAGCCATCACCATTGCTCTGACTTGTGAGACGCCCGCCTCACTGTATCGTTATGGTTTTAGCAGTTTGCAGGAATATCATTTCCATTGCAGTAAGTTGATTATAAAGCATAGACGCTCAATGCCACACACACACACACACACACACACACACACACACACACACACACATAGATATATATATATATATATATATATATATATATATATACACAAATTGCATATCAGAGTCCGGATCTGCGGGTAAGTAACTAAATGACTGAGGTATAAATAGTAAAAGAAAAATCGATATCATATTGGTCTGACAATGTAATGCAATCAACAACAATTATACTGGAAATAGCAAGAAGTAAAACAACGAAAAATTTTCTTCATTAGTGCTTTTTTTGTTTTTGAGATGTAAGAGAATTTTATTTATTTATTTCTCTTCCTAAAGTTTGAAAATAAGTTTTTTAATGATACGGCAAGATTTAAAATATCATAAGGAATGCTTTCATTCTTTTTCATATCCACCACAAGACGTATATTAAATTTTTCGATTCTGAAAGTATCGAAATTGTAGACCATAAATAAAAATAGAAGTTTTAAATGATATCTTAAACGTTCGCTTCGATTATCGAATCAAGGCTTCGTTTTAATTACCCAATAATTGCACATAGATTTATGTGCATACGTTTTTTAAATGTTGTTTGATTTAATTCACATTCAATATATCGAATGAATTGTTTTTCGTTTTATTTTGCAATCAATTGTCGTATCGTTGGTAGGGGATGTCATAAGAAATTTGACTTAATTCGCCTGAGTAGCCAAATAGGTAAGAATCGCAACTGTCAGGTCAGTGCTCGCGAATTAACATGCATGATGACATATGGCGACATACACCAATTTGTCCGACATTATCGCCTCTAACTTGTGATTTCGATCGGTTTGCTAACGCGCCTATAGTTATATAATATATTATGAAAACATAGATCTAACATTTTAAGACATTTGGTTACTTTTCATAAGTAATGTTCGTCAACTCAGATCTCTTGATCTAAAAGAAACTTTCTAGGTCTAATAGCCTTTGCGCGACTTTACACACTTTACACGCAGGAATTTTTAAATATGTTGGTAGCCAATGTTAGAGGAATTGCACCTACTAAACATAGATCAGTTGTTGATAAACTAGACATTAAAACATGTCCTATTAAATCTTTACCACCCCAGGCTTCCACGACCAAGCCTATTAAACCGGAAAATATTGTGTGTTCGCATTGACCAATTAGCTTGCTCACGTAACGTTCTCAAAAATAATTGAAAGATTTTATAGATATAGACGAAAACCATCCCACTTGTTGAACAAAAAAATCCGTTCCTCGATAAGAAACATGCCATCATTGAGCAATGTTTTGGTATCATTTCATGCATAAGAAAAGTCAACGGAAATAAAAAAAAGCTCAGGTAATGTATTCTTTTCAAACTTACAAAAACTTCATACAAATCCAATGAAGTGTCTTCTTAAAGCCAGTTAAAATTAAAAGTGAGACATCCACCATATATAAAATTGGTAGCGGAGTGCCCAATGGAAGTGTTCTAAGTCCAGTACTGTATACAATTTTCATGTCAAATTTTCTGATCGCTGATAATATATAATTGCCACATATGCAAATGATGTAGGAATCGCATCCGATCATCTACTTATCCGGAACTAGAAAATCATGTGAATAAAATTCCGCTTTGACCGAATCAAAGTCAGGAAAGTCAGATTAAATGCTAAAAACTCTATGATATGATACCTAAGGTATGATACCTTCACACCAAACAAGCATTCTTGTTCTTCACTTGTTTTGAATGGGAATAACGTCCGTAATAAAGTTAGTAGGTAATAGTAGTAGTAGTAGTAGTAGGCAGTAATATAGGTAACGATAGCCAGTAACTTGACTTAAGAAGCGAAAGGCTCTATTGACTAATTCTTAACTTGATCTAAAGAATAAATGCATTTTATTCAAACCATTTGACCCTGTGGCGTACAATTGTGAGCAACAGTCGATAACTCTAACATTGAAATCCTTCAAAATTATCAATTCAAATTCTTCGTCGAACTGAACTAAACTATTTATGTCAGATCTGAATGATCTAAATGTTAAAAACAGAATTCCTCAGAATCCTCATGCTTCGGCGATGGGTATTACAAAAAGGTAAGCAATATTTTTCTCATAGCTGACGTAGAGAATACTAAGAAATAAACATAGAAACCAATAATTATTAAATATTACCATTGATAAGTTGTTGGCTTTGGAAAAGATTGATCTAAAATATGCATTTATTAGCAAATTGAAAAATTACATACGCTTAATACATAAAATATAGTATTCGATCAATATCTCCTGCATATAATTCATATCACAAGTTTGTTTGCTAAGTGTGCCTGCAGTAGTTTGATGTATATGAGACTATATCTGGCTGATCACACGTGTTTTCCAAATTAGTACTTGGTACGAATCTAAGAGTGCGTGTGCTCTTTTTCATTTTTAAAACACAGAGATGTTAAAAAAAAGAAAATTAACAGATGAGCCAGTGTATCTGAACTATACAATTGATAATTTGCATTTCTGAGCTTGACCAAGGGTTGGATATGAGTAAGGATTACTGACCTAATCGGTATCGAAGATTCACTCTAAGAGGCAAATAACTTTTTCCTTTCCTTTTTTTTTTTTTTTTTTTTAATTTACATAAACCTTAAGCTATTCTGCTTCAATTGCATAACGTTTCTGTTTCAATTATTTTATTAAAAAAATCAGAGAAAACAAATACGAGCTCAGCGTGCAATCCAACCAAATGCACCTTTAAATAATAGTATTATTGTTATTGAAATTCTTCGACAACGGAGCAGTAATTTCAGTGTAAATACTAACACCAATAGCAAAATAAAACAAAAAAAAAATATTTCTATAAACCAATAAAAGCATTTATCTACAATACTTTGCTGCACCCAGTGATTTGCTACTCAATCGCTATGCCAACCGCATCATGCCTCATGCATGAATGTAAACAAATTTTTTCTCATAACGTAGATATTGTTCGTAAATACGCATTGGCGCTACCAAAAGTTAGTTTCTAGCAATTCGCTTTTCGACATGTTTGTCCATATGTCTGTCTAATGTAAGCGTGTTAATGAAAAGCAAATATGTGCATATTAAGCTTGCATAGAACGCGAAACCGACAATCAGAAATTTTTAAAAATTCATTAATAAAAATTGGTGAGATGAGTGACTTACATAGTCAAGACTGAGCTGTCAATATACCCGATCTAGGTGATCTAGACCGTGGGCAATCACATTTTTTAGTAAGTCGTGACTTTAACAGCGCTTCTTTATTAACAAAATTTGTTGTTTGCACCAACAGACACTGAATTTGTAATGCACACCAAGCTTACTTATGCCGACCTTGTGTTGTCATACTAAGTCAAAACTTTACGTTAACTTCTGATTAGCTTAATTTGATAGGATAGAAATTATTGTACCCAAAGGTATTATTCTAATAAATTTCATGCTATACCATCAAACATAACGAGAAGTCTTTAACCATTCGGATCTCAATTTACACAAAAGATGTTTTCGTTCCGAATTTTATATTGAAAAAAGTCGATTTCCACATTAATTAATAACTAAGTTCTTACTAAGTTAATACGAAGAAGAAAAGGGAAAAAGAAGAAATTTTTATTGAAGAATTTTACTTGGTGTATATATGATTACACTTATAAGTGTTAACAGCGTCGATTCAAACCGTTTACTATCGCTTTCGTGTTTTTATTTTTATTTTCATTTAAATTCCTTTTTTTTTCTTTTTTAATTTTTTCTGTTTGCGAATGAATAGAGAAACCGGAAATTATAACAGCACCGCATGACATGCATGTAACAACAGGTGAGACGGTGGAATTGCCGTGTCACATGACCGGTGACCCGCAGCCGGAAATAGTTTGGATGCAAAACACAAATGAAATCAATGCAGACTTTGCACCAAAAATGCAAATATTACCTACGGGCACATTGAAAATCTATGCATTCAATTCAAACGATATCGGTATTTACGAATGTATCGGTCGCAACGAGGTAGGGGAAACACGTACCCAACCCATACGCATAATGATGACGATGATGATGACGACGACGACGACAATGACGTTGCCCAAAAAGGGCACGAATGCAAATAATAATAATAATAATAACAATCAATATGGACCGTACTATAGCAGTGATGGTGGCAGTCATAACGACAACAATAATAATAATAACAACAACGTCTACGTTAGCAATCAACTATGGCATGACCAACAGCACATAGAAACCGAAGAGGCGCAACAACATCAGCTAGAGTTGAATCCCAGGCATACAAGTAAATTAGCAACTAACACTGACAACAATGGTGTCGAACGACAGAGGAACAGTAATACTAATAGCAATAATAACAACATCTGGCATACATATGCGCTGTCGTCTGATGCATCTACACAAGGTCCAGCTATCAACATAACGGGATTAATAGAGCAAGCGCATCCACATTTTATTCATACCCCCAAAGACCGCGTAGTGGCTGTAAGCGCTATTGAATCGCTACGGCTCGATTGTGTAGCTGTGGGCGTACCTACACCTGAGATTCAATGGTATTTCAATGGTCGTTTGGTTGCACAATCAACCGATGCGCTACGCATTCAAGCGAATGGTAGTTTAGTTATAACACAACTATCATTACAAATGGCTGGCGACTATCGCTGTCTGGCCACAAATCCTTTGGGTAGCATAGAGGCGAATGCCAAAATTGAAGTGAAAGGTAAGTGTGCGTTACAAAAAATAAATAATAGACAGAAAAGGATACAACAAGTAAGAAAGTTATATTCGGCGGGGGCCGAATCTCACATACCCACCACAATGTTCTTCGCATTCCAATCTCCAAGTTCCCTTATTTGATACCCGCATCGCTGATATTATTAAGGAAAAATTAATCGCGGTGTCTACTATATTCACTTTAAAATTAACCCAATTTTAGGCAGATAATATATCGTCATTTGAAATGTGTACAAAATAGTTTCAAACATTGTGGCTTGTTTGTCTTACGATAAATGAGCATAAAGCCTCATAAATGGGAACAAAATGAAACTTAATTACTTGTAACTTTGTGCGGACATGGCCGATTGTTTCCATTTTTGCACGTAAAGGGTACAGTGCTTCGCAAAGTAAACTTGGAAAATTTCAACCTTGTAAATTTATTAATTTCCGAGTAACGAGAAAAAATCCAAAAATTTTTGTTAAAAAAAATTTGATTGCGTTCAGTTCACGCTGTACTGCACGCTTCCGCTCTGACCAATTTGGCCCATTTTCAATACCAACCTGCATGCAGAAACTTCCAATGTTTCTATCAAATTTGAAGTCAGTATCTTCATTTTTGCGCCCAGAAAAGTGCCTACAATAAACATCACTCAGACGGACAGACAAGACTAAGGCAACTCAGAATTTCGTGCTGATCAAGAATATATATACCTTATAGGGTCTCTGAAGCTTCCTTTTGCGTGTTACATGTATTACGGAAAAAAACAAAATGAATAAACCCCCATCTCACAGTGATGGGTTTAAAAAAAAAACAAGAACTGATATTAAATAGATATAGAAAAAAACAAGGGACCAAACAATAAATGTTAAGTGGAATATAGGATGAGATTGGGTAATGGGGTAAGAGTATGCGTGCATGTGGTGGTCCATTAGTTTATAATTTTAAATTCTAATGAATTCATAACATGTTATTCAATAACATGCATACAATGAAACGTACATATCGTAATATTATAAAATGTGCACGCACACATATGCGATTGTCAAAAGCCCTTTACCGCCTACGACGTCCCGTCACCCCCTTCGCACCTACTACTCACAATTGTAATTATTTATACATACACATACATATATTTGTTCATATCGTGCATCCATATGCTATATGCCTTAATGAAGCCTTCATATGCATGATCATGGCGTTGTATACCACAATTTACCGCATATGCTGTCCATGTCGTCCGTGTGCTATTGCATTTTAATATATTCATCCGTCCGTTCGTGTCTGTGTATATATGTGTGTGTTTAAATGTACTCTAGTGTGAGTGAATTTCAATATAAATATTTTGCACATATATACTCGTGCTTTGGTTACTACTTTGAAAGAGACATCGATCCGCATATAGTTTAGCAATTTATGTTTTACATACGCTCTGTCTTCAATTCCACAATTCAATGCCATAATACAAGTCCATAACATAACACATGTATACGTACATGTGAAAATTTTTTGTGAAAATTTTTCCCCCCCCGTCCTTTATGAATCTATAAAAAACCAAGCAAAAAAAAATTTATCTTTGACACGAAGAGGACAAGGATTAACGAAATTTCTCATTGCCTTTGTAATATCGACCTACTCGCACACACTACTCGTATTTGTGGCAAAGACCATACACTGGCAGTCTTAAAATCTCAATCGTTTTAATTAGATCTATACTTAAGTAAGATATTCTCTCTGAAATTACTTTCTTTCGATCATTTTTCGCTCTTATTAAATTCCTTTTAGCTGACATCCTTTTAGTCATAGCTTTAGCAGTTTCTTAAAAGACCAATCTCTTGAAAATTTACAAATAAAACAAAAAGAGCTGCCGTTGTAGCACAGCAACCGTACTTTGAAATTTAATCGGAACAATAGCAATATTGGACAAATCATGTCTTTTTGTTGTTCGATCTTGACTTAGCCTTTACCGTTAGGAGAACAATACTAAAGTTGTCCAAGAACACCTCTACTGAGAGAAAATTTTCCATAATCTCGGTTTGCCTCTTCGTTTGTTAACTATGAAAATGTCAACACACTACATAATGTTTATTTTGTTAAGTATTCGAGCCGAAGCTGCCTATGAAAGGCCTGGTCTGATATTGCTTGCTAATTTAAGCCAACTGCCAACATATAAGAATAACAGAAGTATAACTGGAATGACAATTTTGCTGCAGTAGTCTATAGTTATAGAACCAACAACCGCAACCAATTCTTACCGTATATCTTAAAAAAACAATAAGAATTTATTTCTACTTCTTTCTAATACTTATTTTCTCTGGCTAAGAAGGCATTTGGGCAGAAGGCATTCACAAGAAGTCCAAATTGATTGTTCAACTGTCAGACTAAGAAGCCTAAAAGCGTGTCTGTCAATCTTTCGGTTTTTTTTTCGAATTTTCCTGTCATATAACTGTATTGTCATCTTTAGACTTAACCATCAAAAAAATTTCAAGTGAAGGATTCAGTTGCCCCGTAACTACGTTAATAGCTTATGGAATTATATTTCTTAGAAATACCAAAGCATAGATAAATGATTATTTTTTTCTTTACTGTAATAAGATCTCCGCTATCCAACAGAAGTAACGGCTTCATTTAAGAAAAAAAAATAAATAAATTTACCGGTGCATTCAAAACAATGACTTAATATAAATAAGAATAACAAAATTCGAACAGATGCAGTCTGTAGTTGCTTTTCCGCCGCTATGTGTTCTCAAACATATGAACTCTTACACATTGCGTGATATCTAAATTTTGTACCGACTGCTCGATGAATTGGCGGCATGTCCAATGCGTTATATTATTATTATGTTACGAACATGGAAAAGAAAAACATGTATTTTCGCTTTTTATTTTCGATAATAGAAAAATTCACCACAAGCTCTAGGCCTTTTACGTCGCCGAATGCCGTAAATGAAACGAAGCATTATTGAAGCGATTTTAATCTCCAATTATCAATATATCAGCACTTCAATCGACTTCAATTCAACTTAAATAGAAAAAAGAAAAAAAATATATTACGAGGTTTTTACAAGTGTCCCTCCCGCGAATTTTGCTTTAGAAATTTATTCAATTTTTATTAAGGCTAAAGCAAATACATTGCATGATTGCGATATTAGGCGCACATCCTTCGCAAACGATAATAGTTAACGAATTCGAGACGATACCAGTTATTTCTTTGAAAACATGGCTCCATTTATTAAGAAAGTGTTTATCTGCTGGCCTTAATTTAAATCCGCCAACAATCATGATAATATTTTTGCAATACTATTTATTATTATTATTATTATTATTATTATTAATTATATAAATTTAGCCAGAGAATAAATTCTAAAACTAAAGTCTTAAAGCAACTAGCAGCATCTAAGGCTTTCGGCTTTTATTTTTATTAATATTATTATTATTATTAATTATTATTAAAAACTTTACTCTCGCACTTGAGGTTTGAACCCACGACCATTAAATTGCTAGTCGAGACTCTTGCCTACTCGGCCACTCAATACTCGGCCATGCAA
Organism: Glossina morsitans morsitans; assembly: GCA_001077435.1. Lineage (NCBI taxonomy): Eukaryota > Metazoa > Arthropoda > Insecta > Diptera > Glossinidae > Glossina > Glossina morsitans. Next base: position 82,563 of record CCAG010000251.1, on the reverse strand, counting down.
TACTATTTAACTTTTATATCTCACTAGTGATTTGTATATTGTTTATTTAAAAAAAAAACATATGTTATAAGTGATTAAATTTGTGTAACAAACTTTGTGAATATAAACATATATTCATGCGCAAATGATGAATATTTACAACTCGTGTCATAGTGGAACTAATTCTTCAACTTGTTATTCCATTTTTTTTCAATACAATAACACACATATGTGTACATGATTGTGCGAATTTTTATTCAATTATGATTTTCCTGATATAAAGCACGTAACCAAGGAGAGTCTATGAGTATGCATTAATTGAGGTTATAAATGAAATGCTTTCATGTGAGCCATAAGTGATTAATTATAACAATAATATTATAATAAACTTTTCGCAGTTTAAAATAATTGCTTTTAAACCTTATTGCCTCATGGGCTGACAAAAAAATGTATATCAGCTTGAAACAGATTTCTCTTCATGTAAGATATATATGTAAAAAAAAAAAAAAAATGAAAACTAAAAATTCATTATCGCTACTTATATAAGTAATTAATGATGATTACTTAATTAAAAATGCCTGATGCAATACAATATTTTGAAATCGAATCAACTTTTGTCATTAACTCATACACGCACATACAATTTAACTACAATATCCTCGCAAATATATAACACATATGCTATTTCAGGTTTATTCTACAAACAGGAAAAGACATTTTAAAACGCAATTATGATAACCGTTAACTTCTAAATCGTAAAATATAATGGAACTGATATCAGCACCATCCCCGTTCTTTACCTGTTACAGTCGCTATATTAGTATCCATCGTTAATTATCAATGGAGATCCACCGTTACTTGTCCGAACACCATTAGAATCCACCATTACCTATTAGAATTTAAAATCCACTGTTATTTATTACGCCAGTCCAATAAGAAAAATATTAATGCAATTCAACCCCGAAATGCTAAAATCTCACTAAAGATATCCGTTACGCATCTGTTGCGGGTGTACACTGCATTCAGCATAATAGATGCCAGGACAACTTCGTTAAAAATCGGCAAACCATCGATAAATTGTTGTTTTCGATAGAGGAATCCAAACCACTAGCAAAGAAGAAAAGAAATTTTTCCATAACGATTTCCAAGTCATTGCTCTTCTTCTTTTCTGTCCGTTATTCGATGAAAGGCGGATTTTTCCGTCGTTTTGAGAATAATTGATGTGGTGCCACTAAACCGAACATAGCTTGTAGATCGATGATTGAATGATAGGCATCGTTCATGGCTTACAGTTGCTAGATATAATAGAGAATTTTCGCTGCAGCCGACATCTGTTTGCCACTCTCCGGAAATGTTTGCCACAGTTATTGGTACGACTGCCGAAATTCAAAGATAATTTCATGAGAATTGTAGACGAAAATGTTTCCTTTGAAACGCGCGTGAGCATAACGCAATCCGATGACTGTTATTCAATACATGACATCAAGCACCATGTAGCGACAAAGATTTCTGTAAATGTTTTTCCGCATCTATATATAAGTATATATAGGTCTTTTGATGAATCACAAATAAATTTATTTAATTTCGTCTCACTGGTTGGCGAATTGTAATGAACGATTTATTTCTCCGTATAACCGACGATTTCCTTCCTCTTTAAAGCGATTCCGCATTTTTCAGACATTGCTTTAATAATATGTACTTGTAAGTATTTTCATCAGCCGCATCTATTTGTGGTAATGATAACGCAATGTCAAGTATCAATGTACACAAGGGTTAAATTCGATTATTTCGACCTTTCTCTGCATAAACTAACAGTTTTCCGTTGCCAAAAACTCTTAAAAAGCACACAACCGACCAAATTACGAATAAGCAGGTGAAGTGCTCCTAGAGAAAGATGAGAAACACCGAAAATTTATAGCGTACGCAAAACGACTTGCAAGATATAAGGAAAGCGCGAAGAGAAGGCAACAAAATAAGGATTTTGGTACAAATTCAAATCTTCTACCAGAACTTAGGCAAGATTCTGTAACAATACTCTTTACATCCTTCCTGTCCGTCTGTAAAAAGCTATTAACTGCAACTGGAAAGTGCAACTTTAGGAGGATTGGAGCCGTATTAGATTGATGTAAATGCTTTTGCTGAGGTAGGTAGTTCGTGAGATGTGGGAGGAGTTCTACATTTTTGGCTCATTGAAATTCTTCAGACTGTTACAACTGTAAGAACAGCACGTATGTACCCTATAACGAACGCATTAATGGACGTAAACTAACCTACCCAACGGGTGTTCGTTGTGCCCCTAGGCCGTTCTACACCCGCCCTAGCTATATCCTGAAGTTGGTTCAGAAGACCCCTCCAATCTGCTTTCCTCTCATAACAAGAAAGAAATATTTAATTAGTCGACATTTTTTGTCTTTTTTTCTTGGCGGACAGATGCCAGCTATACCTGCATTTACTACTATTTTTGTTGCCTAACAGTTTCGCTTCTTTATAAATTTTTGATGATGAAATGTTATAATTTAGATTTTTAATAATTTCAGTTGATAGACGGCTTTTAAGAAAAAAAATTTTTTTTTTTTGGAATCTTTCACTTTTTTCTTTTTTTTTTTTGACTCACTTCAGGAGCAATTTTACTGACACCTTCATTTACCTTTTTACATCAGTACTTTTAGCAAAGTGCCATAAATTGTAAATATTTTATTTTTACTGTTCATGTACTTTTAAATTCCGACAATTTTACAAAGAAACTTTCTCACACCTTTTCTTTTCTTTAGTTCACTCTTGGTATGTATAGTTTTAAATAAAAATTTCAAGCCAAATGAAATCTTTCAAGGAGTCAATATATATCAAAATAATGTAACGGCCTTCGCGTTTATACCATGATTGCATTAATTACATTAATGTTACACGAATCCTTTGCAAAGCCACGACTTTGTAACAATGTGCACACATTACCCGTACATCACACAACACAGCACTCTCTTCTCTTATTTACTCAGTAAGTCTTCGCTTATTGTCAAAAATATTTGTTTTCCATAGCTTCAAAAAAAAACTCCATTTTCGACGTATTTTAGCTCATACAATTTTACTTTTTTTTAACTGCCACAGGACGATAAAAAAGCAAACTTCTTCTTTATCTATCGCGCTGCTCCTCCCCCCAACCGTGAAACCACCGCAAAACGGAAGCATTAAAGCTATATCAGAACAATCTCTCTGCGTGCGTGACTATAACAATTTCGGTCATGCAGAGACGTATTCTTAGCAAACCAAAATTTATAGTGAAAAACCATACGCTACAGTTACCCATGGAGATCATCTCATAATCAGTATTGGGAGAAATTATGGAGCACCCCAGGAAGATATAAAAAAGAACCAACGTGGATCAAGGAGGAGCAAAAAGCCGATGAAGTTGTACTAGAAGTAACGTTTAATAGAATAATAAAAACTTAAATCGAAGAAGTTGTGAGCAACACCCAATGTTGGAAGCAACTGGCCCGAACAAAATATTATACATAAGATATGGCTGAAGAAACTTACTGCGCTACATGAACAACTTGCCAAATAGTAAACCCAGCTGCTAGAGACATCATAAAGGGCATCGTCGGAATTATTTGCAGGAAATATTTCGATGATTCATCAGATTATCGGTCGATTGTGTCCTTGTCGGTATTGCACAAATTCTCAATGCCGCATGGCTACTTGTTAAAAGTCTTGCGAGTGTACAAAGTCAATCACATAATAATTGAGTTTTTAGAACACGCTATGGGTCGATGGAATGTCAGGCTATGCGCCGGTAAGGAGACAAATGATCGAATCCCAATCAAAAGATGGATGACACATTGAGCCCGCCGTGGTTTTGTTTAGGATTGCACATCCTTAGCAGGCAGCTAAATAAAATCAAAAATGAGATCGGATACCGAATAAAAAGTAGGGACGCCGAAATTTTCATTAACCACTTAAAGTACATGGATGATATAAAGCTTTATTTCCCGCAACAGAGAGAAACTACACAGAGTAGTAAGAATGATCCACCAATTCAGCAAAGAAATTGGAATAGAGTTTGGATGGCAAAATGTAAGGTAGTAAACATCAACACCGAAAAACTTTGTAAAAACGCAGGCTAACTTCCCTTTAACACTGATGGGATAATGGAAAGCTTAAGCAATGAGGAAAGTTACATATATCTGGGGTTCCTTCAACTAAATAGTATACTGGTGCAGAAAATGGAAAAAAAAAATTGTATCTGCATTTGAAAAAAGGTTAATAATGATACTGAAAACCAAGGTCAATTCAGAACGCAAATTTAAACCTATTAATACTTAGGCTACACCAATGTTTTGGAATACAGAAATGGAGTTGCACGGGCCTATCTCAAGCAAATAGAGAAATAAGAGCCACCATGTACAAGTACAACGTACACCACCTACGCAACGCTAAAGACAGAATAAACCTCCCGCATCAGCTTGGGAGCCATGGGTTAGCGAGCCTACCGAGTCTATATGGTGCGCAAGTTAAAATTTTAGGGACATATTTTAGGTCGCAAAAAAGATGCCCTATCACAGAAATGTTGTTGAAAACTTACACGCTACTAAACTCAAGTAGCAACAGCCATGACCAAACAACGTATAAACAAACCAATAGATGCTGTACAATTGAACCCAAAAACATTTACACGGGAATCACGCTAGTGAGGTGGCGAAGGATACAATAGAACTACAGAGTACATATCAATGGTTAATCAAGGCTTTTTGAGACGTAGGGACATATTGTTGCTATGCAAGATGAAGTAATATTCACCTGGTATTAGCAAAGACACAAAATGACGCAAGAAATAGAAACGGCCTTATGCCGGAAATGCAGAAGCCGGGTGGAAACAATAGATCATATTATTTCTGGATGCACAACACTCACTAGAACGGAATATATGAACAGATATAACCAAGTATGTAAAATAGTGCATCAAGCATTAGCGGAAAGCACTATATACAAAAATTTTAAATCCCATATTACAAGCATTAGGTAGCGCTGGTAATAGAAAATGAAAAGGCCACGATCTATTGGGACAGACAAATGATAACTGACCGGTCAATCAACGCCAATAAACCGGACAAACTCGTATTAAATTGGCAGAACAAGAGATCAATATTATAGGCATGATAACCCCGCTCATCCAAAATGTACAGACATCACACTTCATTGGCGCAAGAGATGAAAGATCTGTACAATATAGAAAAAGTTACCAGAACTCCAATCGTGATGTCTTGGGCGGGAGTAGCGCTAGAAAATTCTATAAAAACTGTAAAGTACTTAGGGATTTATAGCGTACTGGAGAAGGCACAATATGCGATACTGCCCCCTACAGCAACCTTGACACGCGGATTTCTGCAACGCCGGTGAACACAGTCGCCAGGATAATGGTATAAATAAATTGCGAACACATCAAAAGGAAACTGTAAAACAGCTGAGCCTAACCCCTTGATGTCACACACCCGGTGATGGGTGAATTCCAAGCTCTTAGCTGAGGAGATAAGCTTTAATGTCCCTAATCGCTTCTTTAGGCACTTTATTTTCGTGAAGCTTAGTCAATGTAAATATAATTATGAGCTGTTTAACCCGTTCAGAGTTGTTTGCAGAGCCCTAAGCGTTGTCTGTCACTTAACCTCAATGTCGGATTCCTTGTAGTCCATCGAAACGACTATGCTTAATACGCACGATTTTCCCATGTTGTATTTAAACTAACTTGCAATCTTAACATTTCATTATGATTCGAAAATGAACAGGTGTTGTTTATTGTTATTGGTTGGCAAGCTTTTGCATATTGTCAATTGTTTTGGGGATCACGTAACTTGATTCTGTACCGGGTATGGGTGTGGATGTGCCTTTGTGCTAGCTGTGTATTTGCTTTCTTTCTTTTTTTCACTTTTCTTTTTCTTTATATTTCCTTATACACTTTTTACTAGTTTTAATAATAAAAGATTTACTTTTAAGATATTAATTGAGTTCGACAATTAATTTTTTATTTTAGTTAAGTTTCAGTTCAGTTAAATTGAAATAAATAAATAAATAAATAATCGCATAGATACAAAAACAAACGGAGTCCTCACAATGCTCACACAATATGCTTTGGATTAATGTAAAGTGTCACAAGGGAGATAAAAGAATCAAATCAGTGTTTGTAAATTACGACAATCATTTTCTCTAACGAATGGTAAGGTAAGAAAGGTAAAGAGGAGTAGAGAGAAATGGAAGAGAGGAACAGGGGAAAAAGAAAGGGGGTGGAGGAGAGAGACTTATAGAGAGAATGTGAAAAACAGAGAGAAAAAGATTGGGAGAGAGTGAGTGAGAAAGCGAGAAAGCCAAGTGAAATGCGATACGAATACGTGTCGTTTTGTGAGTTTGTGGGCCTGGTGTTAGCCCCAATGTTAGCTTTTCCAGCGACTATAGGTAGATAGATAGATAGATAGATAGATAGATAGATAGATAGACAGATGAACAGGAAAGATTAAACTTAGTTTAAAAGGTCTGTTGATACATCTCTGCAAGTGAATGAAAATTTGACGACTAAACGAAAGAAGTTATAACGTTACAATCTTAACTAATTTCCTGTTTCCAGATCTCGACAGAAATTCGAAAGACGAACTTCGCTACGGACTACACATGTTTGCTATAGAATAATGCTTACCCTTAATGGAATTTTCTGCTACTGATGTGTAAAAATAATAATAAATTTCTTTATTAAATTTCTTGAACTATGATATGACACCAAAGCTTTAAATCTGAAATTTTTGTGTCCAGGAAATGAAAAAAGTCATTATAATAAGCATATGTCTAATGTATAAATAAGCGGAAGTACTGTTAAATCTCTCTTTATTTGGCATAATCAACTACTAACAAACTTACCAAATGTAATCCTTTAAATTCCATCAATTAAATCCCGCAAATATTGATTCATTTATAATCGTATTGGTTGCGAATTTTTTCTTCATACAAGTGTAAAACTCAACCAATTGTTACGTCTGCCCGCTTGTCGGCATCTATATACATATTATCTACAAACTAGGTGTAAATGGTACAAAGCTGTTGTTAACTTTCATATATATATATATATATATATATATACATGTAGTATGTGGATGGTGTTGTTGTTTTTATCTCACATTAAACAGCAATCAATTTATGCCGAGTTGATTCACAGAGAATCATGTCAAAGCATGTTAGTGTAACTAAAACAAACAGATTACCATAACAATTATGCACTGTATACAGAAATCCACACGATACATATACACGTGTAGTATGTACTTAACACATATATGTATACAAAGATATATACCTTTATATATACCTATATATATACCTATATATATATATATATATATATATGATTGTGAGTACACATCTGTAAGCACAAAGAGAAGGTGAAATACACAGCAAAATCACCAAAAAACTTCCCTTTTACTCTATAAATGCAAAAAAACACGCACACATACACACATGTATATTCTGCATATTTACACACATTTACACGCGAGCGGGCGAACGGACGACGTACCGAATGATGCTCGAACGCATTATATAGAAATGATGACTTAACGCAGCATGTGACGTGCAATCTGTGACGATATGATAGTCATGCCTGTTTACCTATAAGCACAAGCAGTCATTTATGTATCAACATTAACTTTGTATGTGTATGAGTATATTTGTTTAAGAGTTCCTCTTCGCTCAAGCACACAATCAGACAGCCGGTCTGTTGGTTAGTTAGTTAGTTAGTAAATTGAAATTGTTTACTTACGACTGTAGATCCACTTAACGATGCCGTTTACTGTACTTTGAAACATTCGTTGCAGAGTTACCTGAAATATTAATGGCGCCGCAAAATCAAACAATTAAAATTGGTAAAAGCTTTGTATTGGAATGTGATGCTGACGGTAATCCGATACCGTCGATAACATGGCAATTTAATGGTGCAGCCGTTGTGGTCAGCCAGCACTTGACGTTGGAAAACGAAAATACCGAATTGATTGTAAACAACGCTCAAGAATCGGATTCAGGTAAGAAACATCCATTTAATAAATGTACACATACACACAAAGCCATACTCACATAGATTAACGCAAAAGACCAGTTAAGCCAATAACAAAACTTTTGATGAATAAATAAAGTAAGTATTACATGAAATGAAAGAAATCAAATTGAATTCAGCAAACGGAAGAAAAAAGTGCACGTTATATAGACAGGCCCTAGGAGCAAAACTTTAATATTCGACATTGAAAGTCAACACGTAAATATTTTAAAGTATTATCGATCGAAGCCCTTGGTGCACGGAATTTTCAAATGGTTGAAATGTTTCGGGCAAATTTTTATTTTAGCCACTTGGTAGTTGTGAGTATACCTCTGGCAAGTCGCACTAGTCCGGCCCGATTTCTATGATGAAGAGCTTTCAAAAATAGTTACACAGATAAATGGACGGACGGACAGACGGATGGGAAAAATTTTAACGGTACAGAATTTTGGACTAGATAAGAATATAGACACTTTACTTAGGGAAGAAAAATTGATAACAATTACAAAAACAACTACAAATGTAATGAAGCAAACAATATTTTAAGGATGAAAACATCAAAAGTAAAAAGTTAACATAACCACCTAGATTCTCGTCAAGATGTGTATGTATTTAAGATTCAGTGGTGCCGATGGTTCATTTTACGTTATAATTTTAGGGCTTTACACCTGCATTGCAGAAAATGAGAGCGGACGAACAACAATAGCGGCCACGGTAACCGTGGAAAGAATGCTCGGTGTGCCGCGCATTTCCATTGAGCCATTCAACTTGGAAGCATTTACCGGCACCACAATTGAATTGCCCTGCAAAGCTGCAGAGCCCTCCGGCATTAAGGTAAGTAGCCGGCAATGTTAAGAAAAAGAAACATGAAACCCTTTGCCTTTTTACATTGACTTAATAATTCATTCGTCATTATGTACACTTTTTTCTCCTTGCGTCGTTTGTTTTCTGTTTTGTTCTCTTTTCTTTTCCGCTCTTTTTTTTTTTTTTATTTCCTTATTTGAACGTTAGCTTACTTGGCGCAAAGATGGACGAATCATTGATCCGATAATACTTTCTAGTGAAAAATATGAAATCAGTAGTACTGGCAGCCTTTTTGTGAAAAACGTTACCATTTTTGATGGCGGACGATATGAGTGCTCTTTGAAAAATGAATTTGGCCGGGCAACAGCGTCAGCATTAATAACCATTAGGTAAGGACAGAAGATGCAAGCATTAAAAGCTTAAAAAAACTCAATCCATGAAATGCAGAAATAATAAATTTTTTTTCGGTGGATTTTAAAATTATAAAAGAATCATATCGAGTTAATAGTCGATTTCAATTTACTTAAAAGAGTTTACAAGCAAAACAAATTGTACGGTCGGCGTTTTAGTAGAAAAGCCTTCACCTTCTTTGGTTTCCTTGATTAAAGCTATATATGATATAGCATTTTTGTTGTTGATCAGAAAGCAAAATTACTTTCATTCATTTAACTCGCCGTTCTGTACGTAAATATGCGAGACTAAGGAGTAGTATCTTTTCTAAAGTTTACAAAGTTTTTCAAGCTAACTGAATGAACGTGAACTTGAACTGGTTGGCTGCTCGAATAACTACTAGATTGACTTACTTACGACCGGCCACGGATTTATCTCACCAGTTGCTTAACTAACCGACCGCCTCTATGTCAGCCTATTTCGTTGATTTTCTTCGTCGCTGACCCTACATCTTTTTGAATGCTCGCTTCACTATCAGTCGTACTCACTGATCAATTTGAATGACCACATTCTGACGTCACTAGCTATTTTGAGTAATTCGCTATGTGACTAACTACCAACTCAGCTCTCTAGCTATCTTTTTTTTTTCTTTTTTGGGAGGACGTGCTGGCAGGGGTCGTGCCAACCAGGGGTCCTATGATGTTTATGTAAAACTATCCCAGAATCTCTTTCGCCTTTCTTCGGCGTTGATCCTTGTGGAACGTTGATCCCCACTATATAATCCTATATCCTCCGAACCAGAATAACATGAGATGTTCGGGTGTCACTTGCATGTGACCGTTTCCCGGAGGATATCCGCATTTGCTAAAGCTTTCCATACTTCTCAGCATGACTCCTAGTAGATTACATGGTGCAATTTCTCTCGCCAGAAGGTTAGAAAACACGTTTCTCAAATATATCAAAACAAGACAGACGAAAATAATTCACTTCACATATATATTGTTGAAATTATATATATACTAAATAAAAATTAATAAAAAAAATAACTTTCTCAACGTTCTCAACAACTCGTCCTGGAGTTACTTGTACACCGCGCAACACTCTACCGCAACTCGCCGTTTTTTAACCGCATTGCCCGCCTTTTGAGCAACTTACCAGCGGTGGTCTCTCCTGCCTTACTTGATGTCTCAGAAACACTACTCCCTTTCTTCACCACACTTAACCCTTACTTCCACTATAAGCCTTCCTGATCACCTTCGTGCCCGCACGTGCAGGAAACATCCCCTGAGTGGCTGGTCATAGAAAACAAAAAAATCATTTATGCTTTGACACAACCTTTCCCACGATTCATCTATTCTTAACATAAAACGGCAAAGATAACTCGAGAAATTTCCATTCCTAGTTCAAACGTAGGTTTAGAAACAATTTACTTCTTAATGTTTTCTGAACATCTACCACCAGATCGGTGCGGCAAACATCAGCTACGCATAGTCTATGCGCCTTGTAAGTTTTCGACCGGCCTGTTTTGGCCTGTTAATGTTCCGCATAATTTTGCACAAAATGGTTGCAAAGATTATATGTTCCGCGAATGTTAATTAGTTTCTTACTCTACTTCAGGATATCTAAGATTTGTGCTATGGTGGGTATCGACTTTTAGTTTCGGCACTTCGGTGCGTCGCCATTATCGCTTGCCTTTTTTTCTATGGCAAGTTTTAGGTTTAGATAAACCAGCCACCACCTTATCATTTGCAACGATTTCTATCAATGGTGTCATTGCGTGCCGTGCTATTAGGGTGACATCATCAGCGTAACCTGCCCACTTCGCTCACTCTCAGGAGCTTCAAATTGCGTAGCCTATTGTACGTAATATCCCACCCGAAGGAATTAAGGATGGCATCTTGTGGTTGCCCCGCTGTAATCCTGTGTTCTCTAATATCACCGTTTGTATTATAAGCCAGAGTTGTATTTAGCAAATTGTTGTTTTATCATCTTAGCTAGGTACGGGTAGAGGCCTCCTATAATTACTCATTTTGTAATAGTTTCTCGCTCAGTCAAGTTGGAGGCGGTTTTGATATCTAATATGATGACAGCATAGAATTCTTTAGCGTCGTTGCTTTGTGTTTCAGTGACTACATCCCCACTAGCGTCAAGAGCGGCCCGTTGCTTGACAAAGCCAAATTGAAATTCAGAAAAGCCAACTTGCTTTTTTCTAAACTAACTGGCAACAACCATCTATTCTACTGATTAGCTGATTAACGATGTAGCTGCTTGGTTTGACTAGCTGGACTGCTTGGCTGATTAGCTCGGTTGCATAATTGTTCATCTGACAGTTGTTGTTGAGTGTCCCTAACTAGCTGCATTATCGACTAGCTGGTCCATCAGTCAAATCAAGCAGATGGATCGATTAGTTCATGTACCGACAAGTGCGTTGGAGTGATAGCTCATTCTCAACACTTTACTAATTGTGCCATGGAAAAAACTGGATACAAAGACTCCTTTTATAACTAAAAGTAACTTTCCTAAGAAATCGTCGCCGTTTGACAGAAAAGCATTTATTTGCGAATAATACCCTTCTTCATTATTACAAATTATATCAAGCTTTGAACAAATTTATTCACGTTTATGACTAATGTCGCAAAGGAAGGCGTTATAAAATTCTGAAAAAAATGGTCCTTCCGCTAATAATGTTAATTAGTAAACTTGTGAATAAGTGTTTGATGTTGCGTGCGGAAACTCTTAAAAATTCTTGTTAATAGCACTGTCACTAATGATTCATAATTTTAAATAAAGCGTAAACAAGCTGTTAATTGAATTGAAAACCAAATTCAAAAATGACAAAAAACAATGCAACATCTAGAAATTATGAAGAGCAAGAATTGAAACAATTGAATTTTTCATGTAATTAAAACCAGAAAGAAGGCCATTTTTTGTTTATTAAATCTATGTTAAAAGTTTGTAGGCAAAAGAGAAAGGAAGAAAAAAGCTTTACAGATTTTGTTCCTGAAACAGTGTAGGCAAATAATTGAAACGGGAACTCAAGACTGAATACGTATGTACGAGTATATGCAAGATCAGATTATGGCCCGCACTGATAATTAATTGTATAAATAGTTGCACAAAACTATTTAAGTTTACGTAGCTCATGCAAATTAAACAATTTTGCACATAGAACACGAAAGTTTTTCAGGGAAACAAAAACCAGCTCACACTGCTTAAAGATTACAACATCGACAACAATCACAGATGAACACACAAACGCATACACACACACACACACACACACACATACATACATACATACATACACAACCAAATATTCTGTATACAGTATAAAAGTTCTGGCAACAACAGCAATAGCAATAATAAATAGTGGAAGATATTGTGTTCGTAACAAACCACCAGCACGATGACAACTACTACATAGAAACCACTGAGTTAAGGGAAAATTGCAGATATTCCCTTCTTTTTTCGTGTTTACACCCAACAGAAAATTGCAAACCAACGTCAATTTTCAGTTTTGTTTTTACACATTCCGACTTAAAGTTGGAATTTTTCTCTCGATGTGACACGGGAAGAGAAAATAGTAGCAAAGCACACGATTATGCGGCAAAACCCGTATACACTTAAACGCCTATATATATATACTTATATTTACGTATATACATACAGACATGTACACATATATACTTAAGCGTGTGTATGTGCTCAGAAATGAAATCTAAGTTCTGTGCATAATCGTTGCAGTAAACGGTTTCAGCATAAACCGTAACCCGGGTAAAACATATACGGAGAACGACGAAAGGCACGTCGATTATAGGTTTGCAAAACAGGAAAAAATGAAATTTAATTAACCGCGTACCGTGGCAAATTGTTTAAATGTGGGTAAAGTGCAACCGCCATTTACTGCATTAAATCATTCGAGAGTTATTAACATAGAAAAAAGTAAATATAAATAAATAAATAATAAAAAAAACTTCAAAGACTAACTGACAAACTCAAAGCAAATATGGCAACGACACGTACCTACATAAATGCATACGTTTTCATTCACATTTTCACACAAGAACAGAAGAAAAAAAGAAATGTGCGCACCTCTTCTTCGGCCGAATCGTTTAAACTCTTCATTCACTATAAGAGCTATCGAGCATGTGTTTGTATAAATATATATGTATTCATAAAGATAAATTAAACATTATCAATACCACAACAAATTCGATTAACTTTTATTTTATATCTTGGAAGAAACGAAAATTCTTTTTGCAAACTTAGTTCTAATCAATCGAATCAATCGATCACTTTTTTCATTTTTCTATAAAGATTTCTGTAAAAATTGATGAACGCGCCTTATGATTCAAGGTTAATCAATTTTATGCATTTGCCAAGACGATTGTTTGCCATATCATATTTTCATTCCTATGATTGAAAAGTGCCTTTACCTTTACATTCAACTTTTATTAAATTATTATTAGAAATTAATACCACTGAACATATATATAAATGGACTGAATATATAATATTTGAATATAGAATAATATATAGTAATATAATATTTGAATCATCGAATTGTTGCGAAAAAGATTGAACCTTTTAAGATGAAATTCATTGATCACTTGATAGCATGATTGGGCAAGGGGCTAATAACTGCCTAAAGTTAAGTTAGTAACCCGTTCCACACTGTGTCACTGTTCAAATCAAATCCTCAAGTCAAGGGTTTGATGGATTTTGAATACTTCACAACTATTAGGCCGAGATATATTTTGCTGAAAAATTGAAAAAAGGAAAACTTGGAAGTGGTGAAGACAAGAAGAGTAATGTGATGCCCACTGCAACATAGTGTGTCCACATTTCAGCTCAGAGTGAAGCTCTGACCGCTCACCCGCGTTCGTTACAGATCATTTATTTAAAAGGGCACTAAGCATATTATTTAATAGCACACTTTATTATTCTCCACAGCAAATGTATACTTCGCTGTTGATAATAAGGTCTTCGGTTAACCCATCTGACCTTTCCACCACACCCTGCTAAGTACTTTACGAATGACAACGGAGCTTTCGATTAACCCAGTCAACCCTATTGTACTTTCATAAGTGACCAGCTTAATGTCTAATGGCTCAACTTACTATCATCCGGCGGTAGTAAATTGCAGTAATTGAAGTGATCGTAATTGCGAAGCGCGCATTCAGTTACCGTGACTGAATGAATATACATTGCATAAACAGCAGCTTTTATATCATCATTGCCAGGACTGCCCGCCACATACAAGTATAAATTCATAGGGAACAACTCGGGAATGTAAAACAAACCAAAATACATATGACACAAAAAACGATTTCATGCATATACAAAAGAATAGGAAAAGCAATGGGATACTAATAATATGAAAATTAATATATAGAAAAAGATAGCAAGTAAAAAGGAAGCATTTACGTGATAACGAGATATGATTTTTATTTGATGACGAAAACAATTGAAGTGTTGTACTAGGTGAAGTGGTGCAGAGCATTTAATGGTTGGCCTTGCCCGACTATAACGTCTTTACTTATTTCATATCGAAAATGTAATTAAATTTCTTTATGTCAAGAAGATCAACAAATTTTTTTTTTTTTTTTTTTTGTAATACACCGGCAGAAACTTCAACCTTTGCTTAATATACAACACATGTGAAAATCTTTTTTTATAGATGGACTACAATTGAAAGACTTCCAGATGTTGCATAAATTAAATGAAGCTTAAATGAAATTTCATGTAAATTTTCATTATGGTTCGATAGATTACCTTCATCATTGGGAGTACAGTAATACAAGAAAGATGCAGAGTGGTTCTTGAAACTATGTAGAAAGAATCGCGATGGAAAGATTATGCGAGAAAATATTGTGTGGGAGAAGAAAGAAAAAACAACGTATCAATATATAAGCATAGGTTTGACGCGAACTGAAACGAATTACGAATGACGAAATGGTGGAATTTCATTATGGGATTATGAATAGACTGACTTATTTTATGCAGAGTTGGCCAGTATACTTATCGAGAAAATGTTCCTTTCCTGATCAATGGTGAAGATGACCTCAATAGGGGCAGGATATTATATAAATTCAGGAATGATTAAATAATAAAAATTGTTTATTACAAATATAGTATTAATAGAGATTCATATGTATGGTGTGACGAACAAAATTAACTCTATTTTGTTTTGCTACCAACTTTTATTTTTCCTTAGCCTTGAGTTTATTGCACCCCATAGCAAGAATTCCATCAACATCATCATTTATAACCACGTCACTTCGAACACTTTCAATTGCCCAAGGCGGTCTAGAGCTATTGTCCACTGTTAACTGCTAACTATCGATCATTAAAATGTGATCAAAAGGAAGTGATATTAAGAAAAAACCAATTATTGCCACCATCTATTTTACTGTTACAAGTATGTTCCTAAAGGGTACATAGAAATGTATAGAAATGGTCAGCTGACGATATTTCTATGTGGCTGTCTATTTCTGCTTTATGATTGCCGTTTATGTTCTCTCCCCAATATCATTCCTATCAACGTTGTCTGCTGATCTTGTATACTATTATTATTCTGATTTTATATTTTCATAATACACTTGTATTAGTACATCGCTTTTTCATCGACACGTTGTTATTCTTGATGCTATTATTGCTTGCATTGAAATTTGTCGGGATTGTTTGCTGCCGACTACTCAGGCAGATATATGCTTATTACTTTGATATATAAAGCACATTCTCTGCGACTGCCTTAACTTTTCCTTGCCTAGAAGTATTGCATTTAAAATGATTAACCCTTTGGACTTTCTAAAATCAGCTTCAGAACAGAATATTAATTCAATATATTACTTTATTAAAACTACTAAACTCAATATCTAATGTCATTTTATAAATTAGAGCCGATAGCCTGTGTTGCTAGTGCTCAAGGTCTTTTTTGTTTAGTCTAAGAATTTATTTTATTAGTCTAAAATTATTATAATAATAATAATAATAATAATACTTTGATATATTCATTTTTGTTATTCTGATATTTTCAAATTATTCTTCTTAATTTTATATTTTCATATTATTCTGATTATTCTTATTATTGTTGATATTTGTATATTCTTGATATTTCATATCATCGGTGAAATTACTATTCTTTTGGATTATCACAATTGTTCTCATTTACATAAAACTTTATTATTGTTAAGCAATTACCGTTATTCATAGGAAGCCTTGTACCACCTGAACCAACGTGCTCCAAATTTGGTTAAGCTAATTTTTCCTGCCAAGAACTTATGATTCTTCATCTGTTTTCGTCACGAAACGCGCGAAAGTAAGCTTTGTTCTATGTAAAGGCTTACCTTATATAGGAACACAAGAAGCGGTCGTTAAAATTGCTCGCTCCACCACATGTTCAGTAGCGTTCATCCTTATGCCAAAACATATGAACGCACCAAAATATTTAAAAAATCACAGGTTAACCACAAAAATACATGGGGAGACCGCAGAAAGGCAGATGAGTAGACAAAATTAAATCCTTTTAAAATCGATCGGTATTATAAAAGATGCATTCCGATTCTTGCAATGACGGATAAGTAGCTAACTCACAAAAAGTTTATAAGCAACATATATTGAAGCATTCGATCTTAGGGGAGATTTCTATTCAATCGATAATAGGAAAAAACTTAGCTCTTTGCTATTATTTTAAAATTTATTTTATATTTAAATACGTATATAACAGAAGGATTTAATTTCTTTCTCGATTTTAAACAAATAGAAATCATCAATAATTTCATAAAAATTTGAATCATTCAAAATGTTGTACCTATTCGTAGGCAGTACGAATGCTTTCAACTTTTCTTCACTTATGTAATTATTTGTATACATCAATATTGAAAAAGTCTTCTTCCCATTCTTAACATTCGAGTAAACCGGCGTAATGGAAATTCTAAAAAAAGCCTTGGCATAAAAAATAAAATACACCCTATAAGTCGTCCCCGAAGTCAAAACGAAGCAAACTTTCCTGACAATGCATTAAAAGAAAAACAAAATCAAGGGCCTTTAAAAATAATCTGCCTCTGGCTTCAATTTCAGTGCGAAAATTTTGATATATAGCCAAAAAAAACTCTTCGGTCGGCTCGAACAGTTTTACTGTTTAAAGTCCCGGAGATCTGCGGGTATAACCTTAACTTGAAGAAAGTTTGAAGTGATAAACTAGTTATATTTCCACTGCTAGCATGCGTTTTATTCAAGGAATAATGCATGAAAGCGACAGAAACAAGATGAACTAAAGAGAACTCTCAACTAACACTATCCTAATCCTGTTAACCCTAGATTAAGCCTATATTAGGCTTATTAACATAAGCAAACCAGATAACAGAACCAAAGTACCCGATTAACACACACACACAGCGTGAAATAGAATAACATATTGATGGTACATTTTAAGGAATACAATGAAAATGATTCCTTCAATTGTGTCAACTTTGCCGAAGTCTCACTTAACTTTTAAAAGTTTCTTAGAGGGCTACATAGACTTAATAAAGTAAGCACTTTGTAAGAAAAAAGACATAGAGACAAGAAAGTAATGTATACTCTTAGGTTGTGGATATAAAAATCTTTAAATAAAAGTTCATAATGTTATCGTAGACAAAAATGCGCTTAAATCACTTCTAAACATGCCTTCTACAAAACAAAAAGAAAGCGCAAAAAAAGAAAAAACCACAACATCAACAACAACGCTTTTATAAACAATACACATATATATTATGCATACAGTGTAGTCGGAGTGCATAGGCGCACATAAATATTCATAAACATAAAGGTTTATAGGGAAAGGAACTTTATAAAGAAAAGTAAAGAGACAGAGCGACAATCACAGCGGAAGAGAAATGAAAAGTGAGAAAAAGGAATTACTAAGCGTACAGCATAAAACTTTGCTCATTATATCTTGGCAAGAGTAATGGATAAGTCCTTAGGTTTATGCAGCAAGTCTGCTTGAGTCTACTGCTACTATGGGAAACGAGCAGCGCAGAAGAAACAAATGCAGCAGCACACACTGATTATGTGAGAAAACTTATTGTTGATGTTGATTATGAAATCATTATCGTTGTCGTTGTCGTTGTCGTTGTCGTTGTCATTGTCGTTTACTTTCCTTTGTTTTCATAATTTATAAGTCCTTTGCGGTTAATATGGTACGTGTTGTACGTTTGCTTATAAAAGATTTCTTAGTGGTTAAATGTCCACAACAATCTCTTAATACCGCAATAGCTAGCTACTAAATCTTATAAAAATTACTTTACCTTTCATTATTATTGATTTTCTCATTTGAATAATTGACACTTAGACAGCGACTTATATATAAAAGTTATGCAAGTTTCTATCAGAATACTACAATTTTCGAAAAGTCTTATATTCGCAGATAAGCGAATGTTCTAATACATTCTAATATATTCGCTTATCTGCATTCTTGACTTTCAATATATTTCATATATTGTATTGAAACTGAACGTAAACATGAGTGTCGCTTGCAAGTTTCAATTTCATTTCAATCACATAAGGGATTACGTAAAAATTGAATTGTTAATCAACAAAAAAAAAAAAAAAAAAAACAAGAAAGCTAGCAAAACGGTTTCAATGAAGAAAATTGCAATAGAAAAAAAAAAAAAAGCGTTAAAGATGCATATCGCACGAGTGCATTTATGCTTACACGGGAATTTACGTATCAAAAACAATGTACAGGAACAAACATTCCAAAAAAATTCTTTAGTGGGCGAAAATATGGTCCGATCCGAACCATAGGCAATAGCCTATGAGCCGAAACATGCCAGTGTACCAAATTTTATCAAAGAATGCGGACCGTAAGTTGGACACAAGAAACCAAAATGGACAGAAAAGCTTAGTACAATAAAATGCGGTTCTATCTCATATCCTTCAGGCCTTTGCATACATCCTCAATATATATATATATATATATATATACCCTTGTACCGCAAGGGACGTAGAATATGAAAATCGCTTGCATTCACTCCATTCTTCGCCATATTTAAAAATTTAATGCAGCTCTTTTAGTTGTTCTATGAAAATTCTGACTAATTGTATGTAAGTATTTTTAGACGCATAGCCCAAAGTAACTTGAGCTGATTACCTAGGATAAGTAGCAAAACGCGGACACGATACGAACGATGGTGAACTGACAGGTAGCAGGTAACTGCCAGGGATGAAAACCGAACAAATAAGCTTTGAGTTATAACTGTGTTACATAGAGTCAGTCGCCACACGCAGGTTGACTGAAAAGTTGCCGAATCTGAGCATGAACCACAAAAGTTTCGCAACATGTTTGTGAACGCGTAGATAAGTACTCACCAACATTTTACTTATTTTGGACGCGCAGATTTTGCTCGAAAATTGCATAAGTGAATCGAAGTGAGTGTTTTTTTTTTGAAAATCGAAAAATGTACTCTACAGCTGTCATTACGGATTTGCCTTTGAAAGGCAATATACTTACACAAATGAAAAGCGATACGGACGTTGTGCTGGGCTCTCTAACGTCATTTACTGCAATAGAATTTTAGGTGGCTGAAGAATTGCAAGCAATGACAAAATCATAGCTTAAGTTCACCAAAGAGTGCCGCACGACCGTCGAATTAAGATTAGAGTGGTAGCAAGGACTATGATCATGTCCAGAGATAATGAATTTAAGCATTATTTTTCCCATCAAAAAACAATGTTAAGAGAAATTCGGATTTTTCCACACAGCAGAAGACTGCTTTTATTATCTGTCTTTTACGCAGTATGTTCCCTAACAACAATTATGGTTTATTCGCCAATGAATCGACTGTTGGATGTGCTTCTTCATTTTACCTTTTCATAAATTAAGTTTTGATTTCTTCGCTTTTTACCGCATTTTGTCTCGTAGTTCTTTAGCTTGTTTCTCACGATTGTAACAAAATGGCACAAAAGTTTCAATTTTCTTTACTCGTACACAGTTACGAGTGCACGCATGCAAATTCACTGTCCTTGGCCGGATTTCAAACTTCCCTCGCTTACAAATTTAATACCTTTAACAATTTGTATACACGTACACTTTTTTGCGCATACAGGCGACAACATGCCATTATTGTCGCTGTAAGGGTAATACGTTTCAAATTTTTATTTTTATGTAAAAAAACGCAACTAAAATACCGACTGTCAACTTTGTTTTTGAAACCTCTCCTTTTCGAACTTATGCTAATACTCTTTAATATATTTAATCAAAAAAAAAAAAAAAAAAATTCTAAAGCTACAATATCTTTAAAATAAGATCTCGATTGGGATGAAGTTTTTTCCCTCCTTTTTCAATTCTATTACAGATTGGCTTAATTAGCTCTGTCGATTGTCGATCGACGACACCATACCCTTTACAAAGAATTTCTCGCAAAAATTGCTCTTCACCGAACCCCGGCGGTGACAAATTACACTCATAGAAGTTTTTCCGTTTATTCTAAAAAGGTGTGTAACAACCAAGTGATGTAGCACTTCCCAGTAACGCGCCTTTCAAAAAAAAAATCGTGTTTGTTTATCATGCTAAGCTTCGAAAAATGCCTTAAAGAAGTAGTAAATGACATGAATTTTTTGAGGTTATATCCAATACCCAACGATGCTGATTAAAACATTGGCTTGACCAATATGTATAGTAGCTGATCGCCCTGATGGAAAACCAACCTGTAACAAAATTTTTTATACCATTTTCCGATACCTATTTTCACCTAGTCTTGGTGAATGTGACTTTATATGAAAGATTTCTGCCGAAAGTTTATGCACGAAATTATCAGTAGACGTCGGTGAGAAGAAGTTGGTGGCAACAATATGTTCACTGCAATCTTTTCACAACGATACCATCGAATAATGTCATTCGTTATCAAGTCCACAATATCGTTGTTTTTTAAGGGAGGGTCTGTTGTTCATGGACAATGTTATACAAAATTAGAGTGCAGTTCATATATATAGACAAGACCTTTTAAGACTTGTGCGTGCAGCAGATGATATCGACGCTTATGAATGATGAAAGTGTATCTAGCTACCTTTACTTAAGTATTTTAAGAATTTATATAGTAAGTATTATTGAAATATTTTATGAGAGGTATTCCAGAAGTACACTCGGATCAGCGCGCACATCCGTTTACAAGCAACCATTAATTTTTCAGCTGCGCTATCCATTTCTGCTACCACTTATGGGCAGATGTTTTTTCCGCCGGAGTTGCTATACTCAGATTTAAATCAAACTGCTATCAACTCTTTTCTCCGTCTTTTTTCCTCTCCTGCTAATAATCTTTCCTACGAGTACAATACGCCATTCAACTCGCGGTGTGGGTTGCTGATGCTTAACCGAAATAATACATTTAATGTATTCTTTGTAATTATCCGTATTAAAAATAAAATCTTTTAACTCTTTCTCCTGCTAGCTACCTGAGCGCATTCCTTCATCCGACAATCTTCTATCAAGGCACAAACAATAATAACTTAAATCAACAAAATTCTTATTATTACTGGTTGCTGTAAAACAACCAAAAAAAAAAAAAAAAAAATAGAAATCGAAACACAAACGGAAACAGAAATAAAAGAAAGATCTATTGTCTTAGCTATCAAGTTATAGAACTTTTCGTGTCAATGTATGTGTATATTATGCTATTGTCGTTATATTTTATAATTTTGACTTAAACAGATGTGTACGCGTTTATACCTCTATACCTCTATATGCATGCACATGCTTGCTTGCATACGTAACTATCCTGTAAAAGACATCTTTGTTAAGTTTTCTTCCACTTGTCTAACACTCTTTTCCGCTAACATGACTTCAGTAGTATGTTCCAAGATTTAAAGAAGGAGAAGTGAAAACAAAAAAGTATGCTGCTGTTTCTATTCCTTCTAATGGTTTCATTTCCTCTGCTGAAGCAAACAAACAAAAAGCGATTGTGGTTCTTTTAAACACACAGCAGGGATTTTCAGAATTATGTAGTAATAAAATAGAAAAAAAGAAGAAAAAATAATAAAAGGGAAAAAGAAACATGCGCACACATACATATGCACATATATTTATATATATATTCTTAAGCAAGCATACACCAGGCAAATGTTCACATTTCATATAAAGTTTACCTTTAAGAGATTTACTTAACTGATTGCATGTAGTTGCCAAATTTTAGAAGCGAGCTTCTTAAATAACGGTATACAGTGCTTACGGCGAAGTTGATGACATGCGTAACTATTCAACTTCTAGTAAAGAGTAACGCTTATCTCGTACTCATCAAAACTCTGTTGCCAATAATTCGATTGTTTCCCAGATATGCGTTACGAGATTATGTTCAACCCACATGTCTTGACATCAAATTCGTTCAGTTTGCCTACAAACACAACTGGCGACGTAATGAACTCCTTACGACATGCAGTGGCGCCATCGGCATAGGCTACATGGCAAAGTACATTGCAATACGATACAGTCGAATACAGTAGTATTCAGTGCCAGTTCACAAATAGTTAGTGCGACTGTCGTTAAACTCTAACATTACCCCTGAGAATGATAGTGCGATTAAGCTAAGTCATGCATGGCGATCTTTCCTTTTGACTCCCTAAGTCAATGCCAACAATCTTTCACGCAAGCACCGCTTTCTTTTACATTTATAAGCTTCTCTTATCTTTGGCTGTTGTATTCCTTAGTAGCACCCGAACGCTATGAACAGAGTCGTAGATATATACTTACACACATACATATATACATATATGTGTTAGAAAACATGAGTGCTGTGTGCTTTCTTTTTTTATTTTAACGAGAACGAAGGCATTTACCGATTAAGGTTAGTGTGGGCCTTGCATCCAATAAAACCTACTCACATGTCTGGCTTCCCGGAAATACTGTTACGCATTACGTTGGCTGTATATGTGTGTGCAAACGAAACGTCGTAACCTCAAAAGCAACAAACGAAGCGAAATGCGTCTGTGAAAACTCCCTATAAGCTCTTGAGCAGAAAATATAGCAAAGCCAACTGAATAACATCTTTTCTGCTCGCCTACATATGTGTTGGAATTACGGTTATGAATTCTGAACTTTATCTTAAATTTGTGCTTTCCAACCACGTTCGATTACATTCGAAAATTGGCAAAATCGGCCCATTGGCGTGCAACAAATCAAAACTTTCTAGATTAGATATTTTAAGATGGATGTAGTTTTTGATTTGTTAGAGGTTTTCGACATTTTACAATTTACTTCCATAAATAACCCGATGGGAAACTGGCCACGATAATTTTTATTCTTGTAGTCGCGAACCTTCCAAACTCTATTTTGGTTAGTTTTTGGCTTACAATTTTATTTCAGCCCAAAAAAGTGAGTTTACTTTGCGCAAAATTATCTTGAAGTCGATAGCCCGGGGAATGCTCGATCGAAATCAATTAAAGCGTTAATTTGATGTATTTCAACGAGGAGATCTTAAACATCATAACCTCAGTCCTTTGGCTTACTATTTATCTACGGCAATTCTCCGCCGTACCACATAGGCCAAGAAATAAAAAAATTCAGTTGACGCTCTCAATCGAAATGTTGCTCGTCAAAATAAACTGGATATGGTGTTGAAAAGTCTCGTTTAACTTTGTCGCCTTTATTTAATTAATGAATCCTTTAACGGATGAACAAACCAAATTCAAGACTAACTGGAAATATTCTAGTTTTAGAAATTGATTTTTCAGCTAGAGTTTAAAACTGGCCTCCAATAAATTTTGGTTTCGAAAGTATTTAGACTCTGTTTAAAATGTAACAGTTTATCTAACAAATTTGAACACATATACACACTTCTTCGCGCTAGAAATGTAACAATGAAGTTCATGTATCTCCCGGCATTAGCAGAATCGCAATCAACGCAAATAACAAAAAGCGCTGAACATTGTCGTAATGTCTTCTATCAAACAAAGCTCTTTACGACTTTCAATTCATTTCATATACATACATACGCGTTCGTAAAAACAAAAAAAACAAAAAATCCCATCAATTTAGTAGTTTTATTGAGCAGAAAAGGCATTTAAGTATAGTTTGATATAATTTTTGGTTTGATCGTTGTGCCTGAGTAAGCCTACCTGGAATGGGAAAACATAGAAGAAATGGTAAAAGTTGAAAGTTTTCAAAAAAACTTTTCAACCGTTAAACCCTTAGAGAGTATGGATCAAAAATTATGTTACTCACTCGCCCACTCACCGATTCAATCCTAGATAGTACACGCTACATGCTTAGATTGCGAAACAAGACTAGATAGTAGATAATGTTGCTTTAATTCAGTTATTATTCTCGGCTAACGCCGAGTTGTTGTGTTAAACACACAACAAAAGATGTATTGTCTTTGTATGGCTTTGTCTATTGTTTAAGAATAAGAGTGCAGCCAACCAACCGAACTCCACCGTACGTCTCAGTAAGTACACTCTTGCATTTCTATGCAATTAGGGTAAGTGTTAGATTATTTATGACCCAACTCAAGGTGTGAAGTGTGTTTATCGAAATTCCAAAACAGTTTTGTTAACGTCATAGCGCCGACTTAGTTCATTATTAAATTATTGTTTGCTTTCTTTGCATGTTTCTTTTTGGAATACAGGAGTAATGTGAATTTGGCACCAGGTGACCGTTATGTGCGGATAGCATTTGCCGAAGCAGCTAAAGAGATTGATATGGCCATTAACAATACGATTGATATGTTATTTAGCAAACGTAATCGCACCCGTCAAGACGGTCAGCGAGCGACCCCAAACTATGGTGATTTATTGCGAGTGTTTCGCTTCCCCAACGGTGAGGCGCGCCAGTTAGCTAGAGCTGCCGAAATTTATGAACGCACTCTGGTTAATATACGAAAACATGTCCTTAAAGGCGACAATTTAAGCATTGAAAGTGACAGATATGAATTTCGTGATCTGTTGTCACGCGAACATTTGCATTTGGTAGCCGAGCTGTCCGGTTGTATGGAACATCGAGAAATGCCCAATTGTACGGATATGTGTTTCCATTCAAAATATCGATCAATTGACGGGACCTGTAACAATTTGAAAAATGCGGCTTGGGGAGCCTCTTTAACAGCGTTTAGACGCTTGGAGAAACCTATCTATGAAGATGGGTTCAGTATGCCAGTGGGCTGGATGAAAGGCAAATTATATAGTGGTTTTCCAAAGCCAAGTTCTCGTTTGGTATCCACCTCATTGATTTCTACCAAGGAAACGACACCCGATCAAACTATTACGCATATGGTAATGCAGTGGGGACAATTTCTGGATCATGATTTAGATCATGCCATACCTTCGGTTAGTTCGGAAAGCTGGGATGGCGTAGACTGTAAAAAAACATGTGAATTTGCATCACCCTGTTATCCTATTGAAGTGCCGCCCAATGATCCACGCATAAAAAATCGTCGTTGCATAGATGTTGTGCGTTCAAGCTCGATTTGCGGTTCCGGTATCACTTCGGTATTTTTTGACAGCATACAACATAGAGAACAAATTAATCAACTTACCTCCTACATAGACGCATCACAAGTATATGGTTTTAGTGACGCTTTCGCCAATGAGCTGCGCAATTTGACTAGCGAGGATGGTTTACTGAGAGTGGGTGTACACTTTCCACAGCAACGCGAAATGCTTCCCTTTGCTGCACCACAAGATGGCATGGATTGCCGCCGCAATTTAGATGAGAATCAGATGAATTGCTTTGTAGCCGGTGACATACGAGTCAATGAACAGGTCGGCTTGTTGGCCATGCACACCATTTGGATGCGTGAACATAATCGCATTGCGATCGAATTTCGTCATATAAATCCGCATTGGGACGGTGATACAATTTACTATGAGACCCGTAAAATTGTAGGAGCTCAAATGCAACACATAACATACAAACATTGGCTGCCTCTAATTATTGGCGAAAGTGGTATGCTAATGTTGGGTAAATACAAAGGCTACGATGCCACTGTGAACCCAACCATTTCGAACGAGTTTGCAACAGTGGCCTTACGTTTTGGTCATACCTTAATCAATCCAATCTTACATCGTTTGAATTCAACATTTCAGCCTATACCGCAAGGGCACTTGCAACTCCATAAAGCGTTCTTTGCTCCTTGGCGAATTGCTTACGAGGGTGGTGTTGATCCATTGATGCGTGGCATGTTTGCTACTGCAGCCAAGCTAAAAACACCCGACCAAAATCTTAACACTGAACTAACTGAAAAACTATTTCACACAGCACATGCGGTAGCCTTGGACTTGGCTGCTATTAATATACAAAGAGGTCGTGATCATGGTATACCCAGTTATAATCACTATCGTAGATTTTGCAATTTGACCGTGGCAACAAGATTTGAAGACTTAGCTAATGAAATTTCTAACAAAGAAGTTCGGGATAAGCTTCAGGAATTGTATGGTCACCCGGACAACGTTGATGTCTGGGTAGGTGGCGTATTAGAAGATCAAGTTAAAGATGGCAAAGTAGGCCCTTTGTTCCAATGTTTGCTGGTGGAACAATTTCGGCGTTTGCGTGACGGTGATCGTTTCTATTATGAAAATCCTACAGTTTTTCTGCCCAGCAATTGGAGCAAATCAAACAAGCAAGTTTGGGCAGAGTACTATGTGATGACAGTGATCAGTTGGAGGAGGTCAGCGAAAACGTTTTCATACTGCCTAGCTTGCAGGGCGGCTATAAGAAATGCGAAGACATTGATGGAATTAATTTATACTTTTGGCAAGATTGTGCTACTTGCAGCAGTTTGCCACCGCTATTCGACACTTACATACCCCAAACCTACAAGAAAAACAAACGAAGCAAAAGATCTTTAGCAACCGATCAAGAAGAGATGGAAGAAATTGATTTCCCGCAAATTGCCGACCCTCACGACAATATATTGGACATGTTTGACATAAACGAAGAGCGCGTTAGTGGCCTAGAGGAAGTTATCAGTAGTTTCCAAAAGGAGTTGAAAAAATTGCATAAGAAAATTCATAGGCTAGAGGAGACATGTGAGGCCAATAATTCTAACGGTGGTGTCGGAGGTGGAAGTAATAGCGGTCTAGTTATTAATAAAGCTAAACGTAATCATTGTGTAGATGAGAATGGTACTACTCGTCTAAATAACGAAGTCTGGACACCAGATTACTGCACCAAATGCGAATGCCGCCGCAATCAAATTACGTGCACACGCGAAAAATGCGGTGAAGTACACTGTGAGCCGGGCATTGAACCTCTTACACCACCGATGGCCTGCTGTCCCCATTGTCCACCGTTAATTAATAAAATAGAGGAGATCAAAACATAAATCCAAAAATAGCACAGATGTTATACTCTCTAGTTGCCATTGAGATAATTAATATTAAAAAAAGAAAGCAAAAAAGCCTACGACAATGTCAATCAATGTTACAAAACCTTCCCCTACATACACCGAGAAACTCCCCTTCATACTTCTTGCATAATATCCTCGCCTCAAAGTAAAACACGAAAAGTTTTTACTACATTTTAATACCGACAGACATTCATTCTTACATACATAAATAATAGTCCAATAAACCAAAGGCCAAACTTATATGATTATTGTGTATATGATGATAATATTGCCAGAAATAAAATAACTCCAAAGAATTAAATTTAACTCAAAGAAAATTTAAAAGCTTTTATTTGATATGATTCCTTAAATTAGCTATTATCGATTAACTTATTGGAAGTCAACAAATTTCGTATGGCCACCTTTAGCTATTAAGGAATTATCCTTTTTATGTCGCAGTTCACATTCAAGAAAAGCTAACTTTTTGCCAGCTCTTAGGAGGCTCGCGTCTATTATGACATCATCACCTTCACGGGCCGGCTTCAAATAATTGACGTTTATATTAACAGAAACTCCTGGATGGCAGGGTTTTGACATTAAAGCGTAAGTAGTAACCATATCGACGAGAGTAGCCGTAAAGCCGCCATGCAATCCCCCGGCACGATTTAAGTGTTCCACAGCCACAGTAAATTCAGCAGTGCATTTGCCGTCACCGCCTCCAGTTATCTTTACCTATTTCCATTAGTTCATATAGAAAAAATACACAAAATACATGCATAAAGCCTTTCTTTTACGAAATACAGTAAAACGAGCCCTTTAATGAGCATGTGAAAGTTAGTTATGATTGAGCTGATATTCATTTTGTCGAAACGTTTGCAACGCCCAGAAGAATACTTCAGAGACCCCATAAAATATATATATATAATTTGCACCAAATTCGGAAACAATTCAACTGTGTCCGTCGCTCCGTCTTTCTATCTGCATAGTGCCTATGGTAAACACTCTCCTAATGGCAAGTCTTGAGATCGTCGGCTTCGAATTCGACAGACACAGATTCGAACTCCTTGTCGCCAAAGGTGAAAAGGGACACTCCGACGGAACAACGTAAACCGGGAATACCTCCCTTTTCAAAAGCAAACAAATTTGATTTTTTGCTCATTACTAGTACAGATACAGGAGGAAAACTCCCATATGAATTCTAGTTTGTTTAGTAAAAGTATTTCAGCATATCAAACTGATGTGAAAAATTCGAATCGTATGGAACAAATTTTTCAAGCCCCCTCCCGTGCAATCGTTCCTACAAAAACTAGGCCTTTCTATGGTAAAAGTGTTCAATTTTCAATATTTTAGACAGAAAAATTTTGTCCATGACAATAACCTGACGTAAGAACTAACCATTCCAATCATTGAACCATGCAAATCCATTGTTTGGACACCATAAAAAGAAATATATTCACGGTATCAGAAATGGAGAAGCTATCGCAGTTTTTTAAGCTCAATAGCGGTAAAAAAATACTTTTTGATCTACTATTTATATGAAATCTATATGCATTCTGTAAGTCATTTTCAAAAAACTAACATATCGATTGGTTAAAGCTTCAGAAATGCGTCTAGAATTTGACAGAGCATAAGCAGAAATTAAATCAATCCGCAATGTTATGAAGCTTCCATGTAAGTTCAAAGCAAATAGTATATTCTGTTTTAATAGCAGGCATGGTAATGGATTTATTTATTATTATTTATTTATTTATTATTATAGTATTTATTTATTTATTTATTTGTTTATTCTACCTATACATAAAACTCAACTAAAACAAATGACAGTCGAGTTCAAATGACCCTTAAAGTAAATCTTAAATTAAATTATATTAAAACTTAATATAAGTATAATAAAACAAATAAGAAAGAAAAAAGATTCTTTTGCAAACTTGTAGGCGATATTTTCTCTAACGAAAGAATGTTTATCACAAATACTACAAAGTTGTGCAAATGGGCAGATGGACAGACGAACAGGCAGATGTGTTTAGGTGCATTCAAAAGTTGTAACTGGCCAAGAATTTGTATACTTTATGAGATTTTTGAAGTTTGTTTCTGTGTGTTATAAAGGTATTGAAAATATATATAATTTTCTATACACTGTAATATTGCGTAGACGTTGTCAATTTTTCCATTTTTATACATAAATAGCACAGCATCGCCCATAGAATATGCATTCAAATTTTTGTAGACTTATTTACTAGTTTATGAGTATTTAGCAAACAACCAATTTTTCATTCCTTTGAAAATTAGAGGCGTTCTCAGTTTACGTGAGCGTGTTCTTCGACCGATTTGGCCCATTTCCCATACGAATCTGCGTGCATGACCTTCCACTGTTTCTGCCAAATGTGAAGTCGACAGCTTCATTTTTACGGCCAGGAGAATGTTTACAATAGACGTTACACAGGTCGACAGACGGACATGTTTAAATCGATTTAGAATGTGATGCTGATCAAGAATACACATACTTTCACATGCTCATCCTTCGGTGATGGATAGACTAGTAGATTCAAAGATGCATTATTGAGAAAAAAAGAAAGAGAGACCTAGCATTTTATCAGCGATGCTATGATTAAGTTTGTTATTCAGCGCGCTCATTGCAATAAATGTTTACAATAAAGGTTTACAGGGTTTCTTCTTATTTGAAAAATTGTGAAAGAATATTACCCGCTTATATCCACAGCCGTGTGCCGCGAATAACTGTTCTATAAGATGAAAAGAGTGTCTTTATGATTGTGGAAACGCAATATGAGCAAGAAAAAAAACTGAATTCGGCTATGGCCGAATCTTCTACACCAGCCATCTTTTTATTAAAGTAGAATATGCAAATACTCATTGTTGCAGTTTATCAGTAGCGAAAGAAATACCCATTCCTTTGCTTTTGAGAAAAGATTTTTTGTAGGCGATTTCACTTTACGCTCTAACAATCTGCGTGTAAAAACTTCCAACGTTTTTATTGAATTTTTGTGTGGCCATGTCTATTTTAGGGTCCACAAGCGGACAGGAACACGACCGGACGGACGGACAAACATGCTTAGATAGATTCATAAATTAATTCTGATCAGTAATATATAATATAATATAATATAATTTAGTGCGCCTGCGAAATTTCTTCTTGGGTTTTATAGGCGTTTTAATAAAAAACTTGAATTTCGATCCTGTATAACATTGGATGAGCGTGAATGATTTGTTCAATTTCCGTGGAGGTACTCTATCTTCAATTATCGAATATATGGGAACATTTTTATACCTTCACCTGCTATCGTTTCTAAGTAACAAGCAAAGAGATAATTTTTTTTCTTTTTTTTTGGAAGCAGACTTAGGTATGGTGCGAACGTATACTTTGACGATTTCAGCATTAACCTGCCTGCAAGAACTTCCAACATTTCTGCAAATTTTAAAACCAGTAGCTGAATTTTTGCAACCAGGAGAATGTCTACCACATACGTCACACGGGCAGACAGATATACGTAAGTCGGTTTAGAATTTAACGCTGGTTAAGAATATGTATCGTTTGTGTGGTATTTGACTCTTCCTTTTGGATGTTGCAAAAGTTTTGACAAAATGGATATACCCCCACTGAATATACTTAAGCTGTAAAATTTTTTTATTGAGGCAATCTCTCACCTTTTCCAATTGTCTTTCAAAGCCTTTGGAATTTTTTATAATATCCGTAATATATTTAATGAATTCAGAGCCAGTTTTACGAGTAGCCATCGCATACCTTCACTAATGACTTTTTTTTAATTACACTTTTAAAAAATAACTACATATGCACAACTCGTATGTTACGAAAGAAGCAAATAATATATTTGGCAAATGCGCCGGTACAAATTACAACTAGAAACTGAGAGAAAAACAGTAATTATTACCTAAAGCATTGCCAGATTGAAAAAGTAACAAATTTTTATATCAACATATATAACAATGGTATCTTAATCTTTTCGTCCTCATTCTTTATTGAAACCTACAAATTTACTTTGTCCTCCTTGAGCTATAACAGTCCCATCAAATTTCCTGGTTAACACACAATCAACATATGCCAAAGTTTTACCTGCTTTTGAAGTATTAGCGTCGAGAATTATTTCATCACCTTCTTTAACGGACTGGAAATAATTAACATGTAAATTTACGGAAACGCCAGGATGACTTTCTTTCGACATTAAAGCATAAGTGGTAACGTTATCAACTAGGGTGGCAATAAAACCGCCATGCAAGCCACCATGTGAATTCAGATGTTCTTTGGTTACAGTAAATTCACCAATACAACGACCATTTCCACCGCCAGTTATACGAAACTGGAATTTAAAAAAGTGTTTATTGCTTAAACCTAAATTATGACAGAAAAACATAAGAACAAAACAATTATTATTCAATTTTATTTTTAACATGGCAATAATACTTTAAAAATTAGCTACCCTTTATCTTTGTATTTCTCTTTCATATTTACATAGTAACACTCACATTAATTTAGCTAAAGAACAGCTGTTTTGTTATTTAAAAGCATTTAATTTATTAAAGTTTATTAAAGAAAAATTTTCAAAATTTTAAAATTACTAAACGGCCAGACTTACACATTTGATAATCGAGTCATGACTTCCATTTTGTGACATATAACCGGCCACAGCTTTTAAAAAGTCCACACCAAATTTGGTAGTCATCGCTATTTCGCTGTTCTAACAATACGTCTACTTGATTAAAATGATTTAAATAGATGAGATACAAACTATCATCCGTTGATCTTTAATTTGATGTGAATCACTAATTAGGCAAAATTAAAAAGGAATTAGAATAAATCGTATCTATTAAATGGCATAACTTTGCTTTCTCTTATAAAACTATTTGCGATTGACTCAGAAAAATGCACTGTAAAGAAAAGGTAATTAGAAAATTACAGAGTTGCGTTTACTATCAAGAACGGTCTATATTTAAAAGAAACTATAAGTACACTATTTGGAGAAATTTCTAATTAGAAATTTTTTAGATAACAATATTACTTTTATCTTTTACTCTTTTGATATTTAGCTAATAAATTTATACTCAAAGACTCTCAAATTAGTTAAATTACTTAATTTAGGATAATTGAATATGAATGGGAACGCAATAATTGGAAACAATTTTAAAGTATAAAGAAAACCGTTATCGCTAACTGCCTAGCTGCGCTGTGCAGGTATGATAAGAATGAGGACATTTGGCTGTGCATTCCAAGGAAGAAAAATGGCTGTAATTATTTTCGTGAGCAAATAGAAAATATAAATTTCGGAAGTGGAATTGCGGACCCCATTTATGCTTAGCTGTCTTGAAAATCAATATTACGCACCAAACAACGCGTACGGATACCTTGACGCCATTAAGTTCGTAATATAATTTGAACTACAAATATGCTACCAGGCAAGCGTTTATCTGTTTATCTGTTTATCTTGAGGGCAGATTGCGTTTAAACGTATTAACGAAACATTAAGCACTTTAAATACAAACATGCTATTAGGCGTGTATTCCTTATTTTAACAACTGGCTGTGATCTTTTTTTAAAAGCCTAAATAATAACGAGACTCAGTATTTCGTTGATAGTGCATGTGCTAATCAAACTTGAAAGAAAACATATCTAGGAAGCATGCTAAAAACATATATTGTATCAACACTATATATATAGGCAAATTTAGAATTAAGACATATTTCCTAAATAAACATGATACCGTAGTATATGTCTTTAACGTGCTAATGTACATACATATATGTATATATATTTTTTTGTGTGTATCTATTTGACCTTCATCTAGAGCTGTAGCATATTGCTGTAATCAAAATGCTTAGGCTTACAATTTACCTTTTCGACCTTTCCGACGCTTCTCAATTGCTGCAGTCACTTTTTAACAACCGTGCCGCTAACTATCACTTCAACGTTTTTACGTGTATTTGATAGATTTTTCTTAAAATAATTGGAAATTTGATTTCACAAAAAAAAAATCGAAAATATATTTTATTGTTGAACCATTATAGAAGGAGTGCAATATGAAACACTCTGGTGAAATTTAACTCGTATTAATATGTAAAAAAAGAAAACCGATAATTTGTAATTCTTACGAAAGCAATATGTTATAGTTCAATATTCCGATATATAAATCTCTGGGTTAGATTCCATTAAGAATATATCCTGTTCCAATTGTCGTAGCTCACGTTCATATTTACCTTTACGCAACTTTTTCGCTATGGTATCCGTATACAAGGATAAGCCCTGATAAGATTTAAATATGTCGCCGAAATTCCTTTTCAGGCCCTTTTTAAGTTATAAGTAAAGGAAAATAAATTTTTAGCTCTTGCTTCTTCTTACTTAATCTCAAAAGTTTAATTACTTACCGCTAATATGTCTTGTCTTTCGTCGGATCCCAATTTCTTCAAACCTGGCACGTCAGTCATTCCGCGAAGACAGGCATCTTTCGCTAAGATTTTGGCGTCAGCGCACTGGGCATTATACTTTTCGAGCATTTTTTTACGGGCATGTATGTAACAGGGCACCTTGCCAAAGTTTTTCGAACACGTGTACTGGGGTATAAGTCCCGCATTCAGTAGGTTATGACGGTCTCCTGTTGGCGTGTCAACATAACGCGGAGGTGGCCGCTTACTTTTTGAATTCTTAATCTTATCAATATTAAGGGCCACGAAATTTGCTCGATGTTTGAAGGATTTCGTTTGCGCTTGTGGGCACGACGTACTTTCGGCTTTTTTTTCCTTTTCCGGTTCATCTTTCGATTTTTCATCGTGAGCTACTTTGGCATTCTGCAAACGTGGCACCGGCGGTATGAAACGCTTAGGTGGACACCGATGCTCGTTCAAACGTGACCATTTCACGCCTTGGTTCTTACGCATAAAATTGCAGGGGGCACGCAACGGTGTCTCAGCGTATCCCATGGTCTGGTGATAATTTTTTACCGAACTTGTTAATAGTTTCCTATTGTCACCCAAATCAATTATGTGCTTTGCTGCTTTTTCCTTTTTCACCATTTTACGATGCTTTGAAATATATTTGAGTGCACTATGATGTGCTTGGAGATCCTGTTTATCCACATCAAATATATTTTCATCATGATAAGTTATGTAAACCAGAGACATATCGCTATGTTTCTTATTGATAATAGTGTTTAAAATATTTACAAAAAAAAGGCAGTTCAAAACAGCTCTTTTCGCTTCGTTTTAATATCAAAGAAAATAAATGAGTTTTTTTCTTTTTGCGTTCCGTTTTAAATTTTTGTTTAAAAGTCGGAGAAAAATAACTTTCAAAATTAGAGAAAACAGTATTTGTTCTGATAATCGTTGCTGTTGTACCAACAAAACATGTCACTAAGCAATATGTCTTAATTGCCAATAGTGTCTGGTAGTTAATGAAAAAAGTTATCAATTTTATGTTAAAGTAGTGTGAAGTCTTTACCAAATCTTCTGTAATTCCACCATTTTTTCAAATATCGATCTATACATAAATATTATTAAGTACAAAGTCGTTCTGAAAACATTCCTGAACTTTCAGCAAATCAAAATCCATACATTCCTCCTTATTTATTCATTAAATTCATGTTGAAGTATATTATATTTGTGGCTATATAACGTAATCTCTTTTATTGGACTCAATAGCTTTTCGCATAAGCGATTTTTATGTGCATTTGTCAATCATCAAATCAATGACTAATACAATTTTCAATTTTTATTTCCTTTTAAGTAAACAGCTCATACAGGATGAATGAAGAGTGCACATGCACAGATTAACAGCTTTTGTTAAAGCTAAGTTAGACAAATTTGTTTGTAATACGTCAATATACGACCCTATCTTTATTGCAGAACATAACAGACATAAACGTTTTCAAGATAATTTTGCAAGATTTCCGACGCCGGCCGCTCAGGAAGCCGCTAAACGGAAGATGAATTTCGGATCTTAGGTGATTCGCAGTAGACCGTAGTTGCCTTCAAATTGCTTAGTAAACCAACCTATTCGACGCCACATTCATATCTCTATGCTAAATTTACATACAATATATTCAATATATATAAAGTTGAAGAAGGCCTCAAGGAAGCATTTATAGTCCAATACTCTATAAAAATTTCCCTTCAAGTGTTTTCGTTCGATGATAATATTTTAACAACGACATATGCAGATGAATGTTTCCTGCAAACTGCAAGTTCATTTCAACAAAACATCAAAATAAATGCCGAAAAATCCACGGAGATTACGCCCTTGTTCTTCAATATTTTTGGATAGCCATGCCGTGCTTATCAACAACTGTATAAAATGTCTTAACTTATATATTGACAAAGATTAATATAAAAATATTATATAAAACATAAACGCATCAACTTAACTTAAAAACCAAAAAAAATGTATTGACTAATTTTTCTAGAATCTTAACTTAATCTAAAAAACAAATGCATTTTATACAAAAGGTTTGTCCCACCTATTTGGCATAGAAATTATGGGTAACAGCCAATAACTCTAATATTAAAATACTTCAGAAATATCAATTTAAAACTCTTCGTCTTATTGCTAATGCCACGTGGTCCGTCAGCAACAAATTCCGTCTTTTTAGCCTGGATTTTCTATGTTAAAAAACTCGAATAGAGCGCCTATCATCAAAATATGTTGCCAGACGTAACAATCTCGTAAATGCCTCAGCAAGATCTCTTCTGGATGAATCAAGTCAGATACGAATATTGAGAAAATATCAGAGAGAAGAAGCACCCTATAATAACAGCTCTGCCACGAACCAGACGGTTTTTATTCGGAAATGATAAAGCATTTCTATAGAGCGTCTCCTGATTGAATATCAATTTCAAAGTGTATAACTCCTTAAACATTTTTACAGTGCAGTCTGAAGAGTACAGTATTTGAAATTACAATTATAATGTTCTATCATATGTCGACGATGTGGAACAAACCAGTTTCCAATATTTGTTCCAAAATTTCATACTCGGATTAGTATCCAATATTTGTCCCAGAACTCGGATATAGTTAAATTTTATAGTACGGCTAATATGAATATATCAACTATGTTTTATTCTCTTAGTGCTAAAAATTATTTTATATATTGCTGTTAAATAATTTTACACTCCTGTTAATTATAGAAATCTGTCCACTTAATTATAGTCTCTCTCTCTCTCTCTGTTCCTTTTTCACTTCTTCTCTTTCATAGGTACTGCATATTAAAAACGTAAAATTGCCTTAAAACAGCCGTTTATACCTATGTATGTAAATATTTATTTTTGCAGGTATAAAGTGCTATAAAAAGAAACACTTTTTATTTATTTATTAATAGCTTATACAAAAAGTATGAAACCTTCCGAAGCCCAAATTAAGAAGCTAATATTATAAAGTCAATTATATATCAATTTGCTCGATTACCATTTGCTACTTCTTCGTTAACACAATTACTTACTACTCTAAAGCTTTGTCTAATTTATATTAAATAAAATTATAACATTTGATCCTTCCCAATTTTTATTAAACTTTGGCTTACTGTTTTTATGATTGATTTAAAAACAAAAAAGCTTATTTTCGAGAAGAAAATTTATTAGACAATATTTTTCGATACTGTTTTAATGATGTACTTTGGACACAATCATCGAGAATATATTCATAACGCTGCGTTTTTCATTTAATGGATGACTGTGGCATTGTCTATAACTTTGATTATAGAAGACGTTTTCATTTCGTTTATGTAAGACTTATACTATCGCTCTCGCTACTATCACTCGTTGTGAATGATTTAAGCAGAAAAGAAAAAGGAACTTTACAATGTTTTTAAATTGTTACCAAAACGAAATGACGACACAGTAATAATTTCACTCTCAATTTATTTTAAATTTAGTTGTGATATCCAAAATCTGATTGAATACAGTTGCTAGGGGTCAAATTTTTCAACTGAGATGACGTGAATGCTACAGCAGTCATATAAGAGGGGACAATGAGCGAATCTGCCCTCTTCCTAGTATAGAGAAATTTATGAATTTAAAGGCGCTTTAACTAAATTTGTGAATGCATAGAGAAGATATAAAATTATAAGGAAAAATCTAAAGAATTACTTAATCAGTACTTCGGAAAGTAGAATAATTAAAAAACGCCAGGGGTTTGTAAAATTAAATTGAAAATTAATTGGCTTTAAAATTTGAATTCAATAGCATTCATGTCGTTTTGCGCATCACAATGTAAATTAATGTTATAGCATTCACGTCTCCGAAGGCGTTAAAGCGTGCTAGATATTATGACCGCATCTCTAAAGCAAACGTAATTATTATCAATTAATTTTCTGGTTTGAATCATTTATATACGAATAAATTCATTCAATTTCATTTCTTACGATCGTAGAAAATTAAAAATTTTTCTAAACTTTTATGTAGAGCAAAACCTATTTGACAATTTTATATTGCAATGATTTAAATTAATTCGATTAAGAGAGAACGATTGACGTTTATTACACGTACACAAAGAAAAAGAGCAATAGTTAAAACGACAGTTATCAAGGTAGAGTGAATACGTAAATAAAAACTATCGCCAAATATGTGTCGTTAGACGACAATCAACTTACGCAGTTGGTGCCCTTATTCTAAGGATTCCAACACTTTTCACACGAAAATGACACTCAACCTAATCTGTTGCCACTTTTATGCATCAGTATTTGGATCACTAAAGTTATCTTTTAACCAATAGGCTTCATATATTGACTGATTGAAATTTGTATTTCAGAATTTACGTTTTATAAACAGCACAAGAATTTTATAAGACATTGGATACATATATAAAAGAACTTATTACATTTATTCATGCATATATATTAAAAAATTTTAATAAACCACAAACTACAAGAATACAAGATATAGTGAATACGTGAAGTGGATTAAAATAAATCTTATTGCACTCTTAGTTAAACAGAAGAAAGAATATTTGATTTAATTTTGTTTTTCTTTTTGCTAAACATGTACGATATTTCAATACAAACGTACATACGCATAAAGTTCGCAAACGATAGCCGACTCTTTTGAGAAAAGCAGCCACATACAACGCTCGCCAGACCTACTGGGTGTAATGCAAATGCAGGAAAGGAGTCAGTCTTCACAGCCAATCCTACAGAAGGTGCAGATGATAAAAAAGGTGGGGATTCATTTGCCGAGCTAGGGGAGAAAATTGTGGAGCTCATCCAAATGATGACCCCAGCTCCTCCCGCTCCACCCAGACGCAGTATTCATCAACCGATGAGGGAGCTGTTGGACCTGCTGGCTGTGCTCAATAAAAAAGCCGCAAAGGAATTAGAGAAACCAATGCCAAAAAGGCAGTTAAGAGATGGCATGACGCAGGCGGAAAAGGGAAGCTGAGAGAGGAGTGGTGTATGGAAACTACTTCTGCGAAAAAACGCAAGCAGACGGGAGAAGGAATAAATTCCGAAAAGGAAGCCTCAAAGCATACAAAGCATCCCAAGGAGGAGTGAACCGTGGCGCAAGAGCGTAATAAAAAAGCCCAGCCAGTTAAATTGGTGAATAAGCCGGTCGTGACAATAATGAAGTAAACAGGCACATTGACTTACTGCGATATTCTCAAAATAGTCAAAAATGATGCTGGACTGCAAAAAGTCGGCGAGAGTGTTACCAGGATATGCAAAACACTTAAAGGGGAAATGCTACTGGAATTTGAGCAATAAAAAACGTTAAAATCTGCAATTCTGAAATGCTATCGATACTTGGTGGAGGGCCACATTGCTAGAAATTGCAGGGGAGAGAAATGTAGAAGCAAGTGCAATCTAAAGTGCAGCGAGGAGGGCCACCGAGCAAGAGATTAGACTGATAGTTCGTGTTGTGGGATAGGTAAAGAACAAGGTAAGCCTCATAATCATCCAATGGTCGGTAAAAATTGCCTATTAAAAATAGGCGGCAATAGAAACAAAGAGCAGGTACGGCGTTTATGCAAATAAATATAAACCATTGTCGGGCAGCACAAGAGGTGCTCCAACAAAATATCAGACAACTGTCGATTAACGTAGTGCTTCAGAGTGAGCCATACTAGGTAGGAGTGAGCCGTACAATGTGGAAACATATGGGTAAAGGATAAAACGGGCACAACAGCAATTTGGGAATGCTAATTTGATAATTATCGCATATGACATTAATGCCTGCGCGACTAATTGGAGTAGCAAATGGCAAAATGCTAAAAGCAGAGTCATACTTGAATCTTTAGCCTGGCTCGATATGACCATCTTAAACGTAGGTGCCTAAAACACTTTCAACAGAGTCGATCGTGGTGCCGCGATCAACATTACCATGGCTAACAATGCATTTGACTCGCGAATGACGTGAAATATTTGCGATATCTATACCCACAGTGACCATCTAGCAATAGTTTGCGAGCTACAGCGAAACCAACGCGCGAACAAGGTAGAATGGCCTCACAGGGACTCCAAATGGAAAGCAGAATCGATAGGTAAGGAACTATTTAGAAATATGCTGGAAGAAGCAGAACCCAGAAACTCGGCACAAACCTTGGTTGCAGAAATTATGGGGCGAATGCTACTTCAATGGCAAGGCGTTGCTTCTATGAGCGGAGGCATCCAGTATACTGGTGGACCGACGAGATAGCCTAACTAAGAGGTCGCAACAGAGCGAGAAGATTATACCATACATCGAAGCGGTCAAGTGCCTATCTCAGCCATGAAGAGTACAAAGTCAACCGAAGACAACTTAAAAAAGCGATTACAGTCAACAAGAAAAACTGCTTCCTGCTGCTGATTGAAGAGTTAAAGGCATATAAATTGCTTATGAAGACGCTAAAACATTTAAACCAACTAATGTGTGCAGACTTTGTGTAGGGAATAGTCTGCACCTTGTTCTCAAAGAAAATCATGTTTGCATTCATGCCATTGAGGGGTGAGGGAGAACATTAGATTCACCTCGGCTGAGGAAATTGTTGTCGTCGCAAACAAAGTAAAAGACAAGCAGTCTCCAGTCCATACAGAAGGCCATTTCGACAAAGCCCGCGATGTTTATGAACTCATTCAACCCATGTTTGAAAGAACAAGTTTTCCAGGACAAGTGGAAGCAACAAAAGCTGGTGCTACTGCCAAAGCCAAATAAATCGCCGCATGAACCAACTGGGTACCGACTATTTTGTCTGTTGAACATGATAGGCAATGTGTATGAGAAGTTAGTTCAAAATCGTATAGAAGATCTGGAGGTTTCTTACGGCCTGTCGAATTTCCAATTTAGTTTCGGGAGAAAGAGAAGCCGTGTAGATGCAATAAAGATGGTCACGAATATTGCAGCGGAAGCTATAGAAACTTTAGATGGAAAGCAAGAAAAGGAATTGCTTGGTAATAACGTTAGACATTAAATGCTTTTAAGTCAGCAAACTGGTACTCTGTCGTAACTACCCTAAGGGGAAGAAAAGTCCCACCTTATCTTACTGCGTTACGAAAGAGAAAAACAGTATAGAGAACGACTGATCACTGGAAGTTTATCTCAGACATCAGTCCTGGTCCACAGAATGAAATGTGATATGCGACGATATTCTGAGATTACCTGTCCCAGAGGGAGCTTCCATCGTGAATTTCGCTGACGATATACGAGTAACGATTGTAGCAAAAATTTTAGAGGAAATTCCCGCTATAGCTAATAGAACCGCCAACATGGTTCGGAGGTGGCCGTAGTCAGTGCATTTAAATTTGGCAGAAGACAGGACAGAAGTGGTATTCATAACTTGAAGTTTGACAAAGTTACAATTACAGGATACATCCACAAGACGCCACAAAATACCTGCAACTGATGATCCACTGCAGACTACTACATAAACAGCACCTGAAGAACAAGGCGGGAAAGCAGCAGAAGTAGCAAAGTCGCTGGCGTGCTTGCTATCAAACTTGCCGGGTGCTAGTCAAGACCGAAGAAAACTGTTGGCAAAAATGGTAACTGCGACGATACTGTATGGCTTTTCCATATAGAAAAAGGCGTTTGACATACCGCCATATACAAGAGGTATCTCAACAGCATAACGACTCTGTGGTCTAAGGGTTTGCGCCACATACCATACGGTATCGGAAAATGCTCCATAGGTTACCGCTAATATGATACCAGTCGCCCTGTAGGCTGAAGAAGGCAGGTATAGAGCTGAAGTTCACAGCTTGCCGGTTGATGCGGCCAAGCAGCGAAGAAAACGCCGATAGGTGGAAGACTGCCAGCAGCGCTGGAGCAGGGCGAGCAAACGCAGCTTGGCGCACCGGCTTATACCAGATCTACGACCTTGATTCAATAGGCATAGACGGGTTGACATTTATTTAACGCAATTAATAAGCGTCCATGTCTGTTTTAGAGCATACTTTTATAGGTTTAAAATAAAGCAGGACCCATTTTGTAGTTTTTGCAGATGCATCGAAGATGGTTAACACGTGTTCTTTGCCTGTCCGAAATGTCATAACGACCGGCAGAGACTGCAGATGCAAATCGGAGATTCCATAGCCTAAACGGCTACCCTCCCTGTAAAGGTATACCCATACGGTCGCGCCATAGGATAGGGTATCGGAGTATAGTTGGTTTTTAGCGTGCTAATGTCTAGCATTGTTCCGAGGGGGCGTCCTTCGATAGTTTTCCACATCAAAAAAGAATAAAAA
The DNA here is from genome assembly GCA_001077435.1 of Glossina morsitans morsitans. Classification (NCBI taxonomy): domain Eukaryota; kingdom Metazoa; phylum Arthropoda; class Insecta; order Diptera; family Glossinidae; genus Glossina; species Glossina morsitans. Next base: position 40,366 of record CCAG010000251.1, on the reverse strand, counting down.
AGTTCAAGCTACTGACTAAAGTCACGGATGATAGATTGCGATCGGCCCGCATTATTAGGTTAACTGCGAGTGACCAATAAACAAACCTCGTCTAAGTCTATCGGAAAGAAAGGAAAAAGATATAGCCTACATATACACTGACCTGTTCAAACTTGGCGGCAACTATCGTTAATACACTGTCCCGGTTGAACCAACTACAGAGCAAGTGTAATTACAAGGCGGACCCACGACAACTAGAGCCCATATTGCCACATTACTTTGTAAGTACTTTGGCCAACTACTTTAAGGACAAAAGAAGTTTTTTTATTATAACACGGTTGGGCCAACGCTCTGGAATGTCATGTAAAATAGTGTCATGCGTCTATCAGGCCCACTTATAGTGGTAGCAAAAAAAGGAAATTGCACTCCAGGCTAACAACTCCATCGAGATAATACGCACGGCTTTTGTCGGTAGCACTGAATTTAACAGAAGAAAAAGGAGAGACGGCCCTAATAACGTCCACAAAGAAAGCGAAGTGAGTTACATTGAAAGTCGGTGGCGTTGACATAGTGCCACAGGATGCAATTCAATTCTTTAATATTATAATTGACTACAGATTAGTCGGATAGACGAATATCAGGAGCGGTGGAACAAATCCGCCAGGGGCAAAAGAACTCACATGGTCTTCGCGAATATAAGCCCACTAAATCTCACGCAACATGGCGATGCGAATTCCTAAATGACTCAACTACTCAATGGTCATAGATGATTCCACGTGTATTTACATAGATTTAAATTCAAATGTAGCGCTTTGCTTAGTATCAGTAATATGACAACGCTGAATGTGTTCTTTGTCTATCGAAATACGAATACAAACCACAAAGACTGTACACGGGAATTGGAGCGATTCCAACCCCCGAAAATCTCCTGACAAATATCCTCTACAACCTGAGAAAAGTTAACAGCGGTAGAAGTGTTTTCCAAAAATATATTTAAGAAACAAAGGAACGAGTAGTGTCGACGTAGGCTCATAGAAAAACCCTAAACGGCAACCTCCCCTTTGAAGTTATATTCAGCGGTCCTGTCGCAAGTTACTGGAGAAAACCATGGGGGGTTTGAGCGGACTAGAATCCCTTTCTGCCAAAATGGGCGGATTTTCGATGCTTTTCTCCATTACTTGAAAAATAGTGCGCATACGAAAAAAGACTAACCCCAGTAAATGTTTCCCATGCTTGGAATTTGGACACATTGCAAAGAAATATAAGGATGCCAAGAACTGCTCCATAGCTTGCGGCAGGTGCAGCGAGGAAGGTCATATCACGGAGGACTGCAGGAAGTATCCCTCCTGCATGTTCTGCAAGAATGAGTCAAAAGTAGATGCGAAACATGTAGCAGGGGGAGGAAAGTGCTCGCTATGCAAGATGACACTTACTAATAAAAGGATGGAAATGAAGGTGACGCAAATCAACCTCAACCACAGTGAAACGGTGCAAGATCTACTAAGCTAGACAGGGAGCGAACAAGAACATCTGGTGTAGGTGAGTGAACCATACGGAAACAAGATTGATATTAGGTGGATAGCCGATAAGAGCAAGAAATATACAGCACATACGTGTTTCAAGATACGGATGACCGGCGTAAAGGCTAACATGAAAGGAATCAAGATTCTACAACTGCTACGTACTCCCCAGTTGGACACAGTAAGAATTTTGGCACATTCTATACCATCTCGTAGCCAACATCCGCCGCATACCATTGCTCCTAATTGTAAGTAACTTCAACGCGTGGACGTTGAAATGTCTGCTCGAAGCGCTTGCGAGGCTGCAGGTAATACTCGTTAGTGACGGCCCTATAGATGCATTCAGGACAGCAAGAGAATACCCAAAATGAATACCACTTTTATAGATGACGGCTTAGCCACAAGTCAAAGAAAGTAAAAGCCACAGTGCTAACATCGGTCATAATGTATACGAGCCCAGTTTGAACGGGCGCACTCACGGTAAAATCAGTGTACCGGAAGTTAGCTGCAATACATCACCTTAGCCTTATAAAGCAGATATGCGCAGGCACCATGCTAATCGTTGTTTACCGGTTGAAATGGGGCGGATCCACAAACGGCGGCGCAGCGACGATCAAACCCAAAAAGGCATAACAAAAGACGGGCGGCTGGTCTCGATGACAATTGCGATGGGTAAGAACAACGAAAGGAAGACGGACGGTCATTCGTATCCCAAACAGAACATAACTATGAACCGAAAGATCAAACGGAGAGCTTTCAATTACTTCCCGACTGGCCATAGCTGTTTCCGAAAATTCCTGTACAGGTTCGCGTAAGATAGCTCACCACACTGCCCGAAATGCATGAATACAGAGGAAAATATAAAGCATGCTATATTTCACTGTGACAGGTTCGACTACGGTAGGCGTCAAATAGAGCACAATGAGATATTGCCGACGATGACAGACAGTAACGAAGTCTACGGCACCATAGACGAGTAAAAAAGGAAAGTGCCCCAAGAACTGCTGCGCTTACAAAGATAGTGGGTGAAGAGAAGAGGCAGTGGAAGCCAATACGTTATTCTACTAACGTTTCATCACGCGAAACGAACTAATTGCAATCAATCTACGCGAAGTAATATCCGACGTTGTGTTTCCGGAGAAGAAAATGATTAAAGAAACATATGTGTAGGGACTAATTTAGTACGTAGGCGCCAGGGACGACGAGTCGTGCAAGCTGCTGATACGGGCCAGTAGTATCTTTTGAAGATTTCTACTTCCAGCTAGCATAGCAAAACGAAAAAACAACACAAAAAAAACACAAACACGCACACACACCTATTCTTAAAAGTATCCATAACATAGATAAGAATAATTAAAATAAATAAATACATTAAAAACATTTAGAATATATATGAAATGCAAAAATGCTTTAAAGCACACTATTTGACAGTAAGCTAAATAAAAAATATAAAACATGCAGGAGCGTATAGATTTTTAAATTTCAAATTCAATTTTTCAGGCTTTCAACTCAATTTTATTAAACATTAAATAAAATTAACAAATGTATAGTATGTATTTATGTACTTCATCAAAAATGAAAAGGAATTAAGTAATTTTTTTGTCCACCCCCATAAAGCATAAACTGCTTATATTTTATTATATTAGTTGCCATACCACAGAATTCATAAACATGTGCAAAGAATAATTAATTATCAGACTGAGTAACGGTATTATCATAAATGTTTTGCCAAAAAATGCAAAATTCGTTTTACACACACTTTGGTTTAAAAAACCATTACTGTCCTCACCTTAATATTAGAAAGTACCGTAAAAAAAGAATAAATAACAGTATAGAGAAAAGAGAGAATGTCACTTCATATACAAATTTATCACGCGTGTTTTATATTTTATAATTTACTGCATTATCCCTTGTCAACATACAAATTATAATAATTGGTCAGAAAGATCCAGAGAAATCTAAACATTAAAATTACTTGTTTGAACTTTCATACTACATACATTGCAAATGAAAAATATATTTAGCTTTCTCATAATTAGTAGTAGTATATTTGTTTGAAATCGAGTTTTATTACTTCAAAAGTAATAAATAATTTTTTTTGATAATTTTCAACATAAACGTCTTGTCTATAGAAACGTTTCTATTTCGTTGACTTTGAGGTTACGTCATGACAATTTTCTTTTCATGTTAGTCAATTAGCCGTGGCAAGAATAATTCACGTTTTCGGACGATCGAAACTTTGTTTTTATCGAATTCATTTTGAAACTCGAAAACTTTACACGCCCTAGCGCCAATTTATGATAGTCATAAATGTAACTATAAGCGAATCGTTCAATGTCTATTAGAAAAGATACGGTCTGAACAGAAATATACTGTTCATAACTTTGCCGCTTGTCAAAGTAAAACATAGAAGACAAAGCAATAAATATAATATATTGCCGCTACAAAGGAATGGTGAAGAAATTCGAATTGGCGTACGTCCTAATTTTTCTTAGTCAATATTTAGGCTCATAAAGGTAAGTTGTGACAAGAATATTGCAGTCATTACCGAGGGTGTTACGGCTGATCCGGGTTGTTTACGTGAAATTCTCAGCAACTCAGCGAATTCCGCGACTAGTTCGTGGCGTATTTCTACGGCAGATGGGATGTTTGCGCTTTAAAGTTTCAAGAAAAAAAGAAAAAGCAAGCTTTTCACACAGTCAGCTATTGCACGTAGTTTAATGAGAAACTTTTTCAATAAAAATCTGTATAACATTGTAAATGTAAACTTAAAAAAATTGAGTTTGAATGTTTGAAAATTGAATTTAAAGCTTACATCTCTTATTAATATGGCGTAAAATGACAATTAAACACTTTTCTCTTATTAAATAATTACAAGAAACATAATTTGAAAACAAAATTCCAGTCTATTTGCTATTATTATTAACACCTTCGTTTTCTTTTTTCCGTTCCTCGCGTATACGTTTAAAGGCCTCCGTTTTAACAAAATCTACGGAGTTGTAAACGACGCTGCTTTGTACTGGAGCTCTGGCCGAAGGATCGGCTGCCAAAGCTAAACGATTAATACCTGGTGCACTTAAATTACTAATACTCATACTTTGGCGGTTAATAGCTGGAGCATTCGTAACGTCTAAATCGAAATATTGTAATTTATGCTCATTTTTTGGTGGTAAATGTAATAGCCCAGATGTTGTACTTAACGATGTGTTGCCGGTTATCGTAGATGAATTAGTTATAAAAGGCGTTGCTATTTGCATGGCTGCATTCGCCGAGGCGGTACGCTGATGTTGTACGGTAAAGCTGGGTGGAATAGCCCCTGTAATAGCGGCTGGTGTATTGCAAATTATGCTTTGGTTACTAATGGCATAATTAGGTCGCGGTTGACGTGGTAAGGTACGTGTTTCCATAACAAATGAATCGTTATTGGGAGTCAGCACCATAGATAATGGAGCACCCGTCGAACGACGTGATGTATTTCCCAATGTATTCGAATTTCCAATCTGAAAATATTAATCTAGAATCATTCACTGAAACTTTATTAATACAAATTACTCTCCGGATAAAACCTTGCTATTTTTTTGTTTCTAAGCTTTATCGGTTTTTATTAATACGCGTATACGTACTTTGCGAATATGTATAGTATAGTATCGAGCGCTGTTAAGTTTATTGTGAGAAAATATTCGATTAACCAAGCAATTTCTATTGTAAGTAGATATTCAAATATGAATCACCTCTTAAAGCGAACTTTTGAATAAAACTCAATATCAGTCAATTGTTTCACTTTTCATCGTAACGGAAAACTTATTTTTCTAACAACGAATATGTAGAGTGCTATGTCGAACAAAGAATACTAGCCGATAGCACTTTTTCTTTTTCTGAATGATACAAGCCAAAGTTTTGTTTGAACCGTATTCTCACTGGAGATGAAAAGTGAATCTATTTTGAGAGTCCCAAGGCTAAAAGCACTTGCGTAGATCATGCTTTATAGCCCTTGTATTGACTGTGAAACCTAATCGCTTTGACAGGAAGACAATAATCTGTGTTTGTTGGGAGCACAAGAGAGAGGTCAGTTATTAGCTGCTAAAATGTGCTGAAGCGGTCAATGCCAAATGTTAATAATAGCAAATAATCGATTTGAACCGTTCGCCGTTCTCAAAACAACCGGAATATGAAAAAAGGCGACAAAAAAACAAACAGTTTCGCGGTAACTTGGGAGCAGTCAACTAGAAGGTACTAGTCCGTGCGGCTTGCTCGAAACCTTCCGACCGCCATTCCTTTACAACAACGGGACACGCACCCGCTGAGCAGAGTTTCACTTTTTATAATGATGGACAATAATTGAAATAAAACTATTTTTAATCATTTTATTGCATTTATTGCTTTAATCTAACACTATCCATAACTTTTTTTAAGTAAGAAATAGCTTTTTGACGCTGGATTAACACGTTGTTCGAACAAGGAGATGCAATTTTATTGAAATTTTGGTGGCTAACATTTCGTTGAAATGAGTGAAACTATTATATCGATTGGCTTACAGCCGGATTCAAAGCAAGGAAATTATAAAGTAGAATCCGCGTTTATGGAACTAATGAAGGCGAACATTTACTTAGTTACAAAATAAAGTGTTGATTTTTCTTATAAACATTTGATACTTAAATGAAAGCAATTAAAACTTGTAAAAAAATGTTGACGATGTAATAAGATTAGTAAATTATGCATAAGAGTTTAGTTGCTTACCTTAAAAGCATTCGGTTTGTTTTTACGATCAACTGACGGCGGTTTTAGTTTCGGCTTACTTTCAATGACCGCTGCTGGTACGGTTGTCGCTTGTAATTGGGTACTTTGAAGTTTGCTGTTTAGAGTCTCGATTTGTGCTGGCAACTGTGGCGGTTTAGCGGGTAACTCTTCTGGTGGCTTGTCGGCTTCCACACTTAACTTTGGTTTTAATTTACGATTAACTGGTGGTACATCACTTTGTTCCATGAAATCATAACGGAAAACATTTCCTTCCACTTTACTGGGAGCAGCATTCGTGTAACAATGAGGTCTAGGCAAAGTACGTACAATATTTGTCGTAGTTGTTGTTTGATTACTTGATGAAGCCACGGATGAAGCTGGTGAGGCGGGAACTGGCACTAGATTTGGAGTTGATGCTGCTATGGGATTAGCTTCACATGGGCTAGTCGTCATCTTATCTATGAGATGGGCCATATTGTAATAGGGTAGTTGATGGGAACGTGGAATATCGTAACTTTCATCGACTACTGAACTAGCATCTCTTGGCCCTATAATGGCGGGGGATGTATTTTCCGTATCAGAAAATTGGGGTAGATCTCTTGGCAGCCTGTAAAATTAATTTTTAGTTTATCTACTATCGATTTTCCGAGCGCTTTACTTTGAATCTTACTTTTCATTTTCCTTGAAGTCTAATATTAAATTATTTTTATTCTTTAAAACTTTAGCTAATTTTTCCAAACATTCACTGGAATTTCCATTTGCTTTTTGATCTTTACTTAGGTCGTCTGGGATCTTGGAAAACCGTTGCGAGTAAGTTAACACAAAGGATTCATTTTCCACCGAACTATCTGAGGGTCGGGTATTGCGGTCTATAGAAGGGAGTTTATGTCTAGAGAAGAAAACAAATTCAAAAAACTTATAATACCTAAATTTTCTCTTAAAGGCATTGGATGAGTCCATTCGTCATCATCGGTAAAAACGCTTTCCGAATCGGAATCGGAGCGTTGACTGCGATTTTTGATAACCGATAGAGGCTGTTGCTATCAAATATATATATATATATGTATATATGTACAAAGCATATTTAAGAGCTGATACTTTACTAAATAATTATAACGAAATCAAACGTACCGTTCCACAGTTTGTGATTTTTGGTGAATACGATTGATCATTGGTTAAATTTAAACCGATGTTATTATGACTGCGCGGTGTATCATAAAATTTCGGATCCAAATTATTTAAGGGCGTTGTGGGATTATTACCTTCAACCTAAAATATTTAATTTGATTAAGTTTTTTCCGCTCAAACGGATGCTTAACGTTTCGTATTTACCATAAATTTTGGGCTACCCGAAAAACATTCACTTATTGGTATGTATGGGCCTGAAGCCGTACTTAGGGCTGGTGACGGTTGTACATTATGCGTTTGCGTTTCAGGCAGCGGTGTATTATTAAGCACCAGATTTTCGGGTATTTTACGCACCACACCATTTGAGCTAACAGCCAATCGCGGAGATTCTTGAAAAGCCGCTGCATTCAAGTATAAAGCAGCAGTTTGATGCTGTTGCTGTTGTATTGTATCTGTAATCATTTCTTTATTCGTAACGGCTGCCACACTTTCCAACTGTTGCTTTTCAAAGTGAGCGTCACACAAAAGCGTTTCGCGATTAGTGTATTCAGTATTAACGTACGCGCTATCATTGATATTTTGTGCATTATCTAGACCACCGGTCATTATCGGTTGTTGTTCCACTACGGCTGCAGGCTTCCGCAGTATATCGTTATAGAAACTTTGACGTATATTAACTGATACAATATTGCCGCTCGATGAATTTATACTTGTAGTGTCATTAAAAGAACTTGTATGCACCGCACCGATAGTCGTTGTATTTAAATTCTGACCACGATTTTCATCTTGCGATTGTTTCGTGTCATGCAAATGACACACTTGACAAATACAATTTACCCAGTCACGCATATCCGTTTCCGTATCGGCCGCTAAGTAATAGGTACGTTTCGGTGTCTTAATATCAAACATAAATTGAAATTTCTGTTTACGATTTTCCAAACGCAAACCGCAATCCACCTGTTCGCATTGATCCAAATCAATGACACCCTTCAGTTTACGACACTTGCGATCGGCATAGTATTCTAGGCAAAACTGCTCCGGTATCTCGCCTTGTTTCAATGTAAACCAACGTCTACGCCAACGCTACATAGCATAGTTGCGAAGCAATTGTCAACAAAAAGAAAAATGTTACTTTATTACTCATATACATTGTGAGTGTTGTAGAACGTACGTTATAACTACTTTTTGTGTGTTTGAGCGCGTGTGTGTGTAGGTATATGTTATAAAGGCATTCTTAGGTACACATTATTGTATGCAGATGTGTTTCTATGTGTGCGTTCATGAATGTACTAATGCAAAACAAATTGTGAGCGTAAAAATTAACAAATTCTAAGTAATGTATTTAGATAAAGTGGGGTCTAACGTATGTAACATATGCACACGTATGTACGCCAACCGCGATGTGTGCGAATATTAGTATGAGGGAGCGAGCGTCTCTTATCTATTCGTATATTATGGCTATTGCATTATTAATGACCAATACATGATACAAAGTTGCAAAGTTTTCAATAAACAAACAGAAATTTCTAAAATATTGGGATTTAAGTGTGAAGTGGAGGAATTGTTTATATTATTGCCTCGATCCATATGACCGTAGGAAAATTCGGAAAGATGTTGTTTACAGTGGTTTTCTGGCTCGCAAATTTGTCCCGCCTAGAAAAGCTGGCTGAAAAGTCTCTGTCTCGAGAAACAACAATATATTATTTTTTTCCAAAACTCGTCTTTATTCATCGATACGGCATTTCAAGACCGTTTTTGTAGAACGAGATTTGCCATGTCCTCCTAAATTTTAAGCATATAATTGTGTCTGATGTCTGTCACATCTGAATGTGACAAAAGACACCCAAAGGCCATGTTTCCTTTCGGCTACACAAAATTTCAGCATAATGTCGTCCCAATACCCAATTTTTTCCAGTTCCAAAGAGCGTTCAATTCGACTCACGCACCCGGCTTTCTAATAACAGCTGCACAGCCGAAATAGCTGATCTTTTGTTTAGAGTACTTATCACAAACATATTTCGCAACTCTTGTGAACAAGTGCGGCCATGTACAGATCGAAAACTTTTCGGTCAAGTCTGCATACCTACATAATATGGTGTACTAAACAAAAGACAATATTTGCATCGACATTTAAAAAACTATTTATTTATATTCAACGCATATACGAAATTTATTATTACGCGTTTCAATGCGGAAAGAAACAACGGGTATTTTCGGAAAGGGAGAGGCGCTTTTCGAACGTTAAGGAGAATGTACGCTTTGAATGAAAAGAATGCCGTAAGCGAAAGTCATATGCGAAATTTTGTTCTTGAAGATGGTCACACACGAGAATTCAGTCAATCCAACCGAGGTTTTAAGGTCCTTCGACTTCGTTTCGAGATATTCTGTCTTTGAAATTAATTGAATGTTTTGTACAGATTTATGCATAAATTCAATAACTTTTTTCTCAAGCCTATTTTGAAAGATGAGTTAAGAAACTGTACCGGTTTCACATTTCTGTTTCTATTCTATGCAATCAACTCGAAATTTTACCCCGGTCGAGAATAGAATGTGAAAAGGCTTGGGCTTTCTTTTAACAGAACAATATGCGTACGTTTATTCTACTAATTGAATTCATTTTCCTGTGCAAGTGACAGGTGGAACTGGGTAACGTCAATTTGCAAATTTTTTCATTAAAGTTCACCCATAAATAGCTTTTAAGAAGACTTTTCAAAATTTTTTTCACATCTAACCTCTCAGCATTAATACGTTTGAGGCAATTAAAAATTATTAATAATTTTATAATTGGGTAACATCGACCAATGCATATTATAGTATGGAAATCGGAATTGTCTGCCCGTCGGTTTATTTCTCAACTAAAGTCGGATAAACAAAGCAAACATTCTATGTACAGAGTTAAATTGGCCTCAGATTTTTCCTCTCTCTTTTAGAACATGTTGTGGATGCATATTAGTAAAAGTGAATTGAGAAGACTCTACGATTTCGAAATTTAAATAACTTTATTTCTTTTATCAAGAAGAACACTGGGCCGCTATTGAAAGCGAAAAATGTCGCTCAAAAAAAAAAAAAAAAAGATTTATAGTTCCGTTTGAGTGTCGCATTGCGGCCATTTATTAAAAAGACTAAAATCAAATATTGTAACTCTACGCTTAGGCGAGCAACACCGCAATACTATCCACGCACTTACGGAAACCCAATCAATCATCCTTTCGAAATGCTTTACATTTGACGAAATCAGTCATGTACGATACTGCGAACATCATTTAACACAAATAGTGACGAGTATTCTATTCAACAATCGAGTTGGGTTAGATTTATACCGAGATATGTCAACAAGTACAAAGCTGCTCAAGTTTCTTGCGTCAATTCTGGGAAGTTCTTCTAAATCGCATGTCGCAGAAATCTATTCCAAGTCAGGATAGGAGTAAAGCGTATGAAAAGGCTGACTTTGTTCGGCGGAACGTTTGCAGAGGTCGTTGCATACAAAGCCCGTCCTTTTCCTATGTCGATCAAACATGTGGGACGCTACAAGAACTGCTGTTACCGCTATCAGATTTCTCATGGAAAAATATATCAAGGCAACTGTCCTAGCCTCACCTATTCAAATATTTTTTTATGCAAGTCAATAAATTCTCCAAATCATTTGTTATTGGCAGTCTTGATCAAAATATATGATTCATCAATCAATCAAATGATTCATTTTGATTTCATCAAAAGATGGAGCCAATGCCTCGCTTTAATAATGAGCAATCACCATTTCGGAAAATTGCAGTTATGCAAATTCCGTCGCTGAACAAATTACAGAAATATTGCTTTGCATCGGCAACAAAGCCAAATGTATGTGGTACAGCGCACCTATTTGTAAGGGATGCACCACATGCGGGCACCTGCAAACAGATCATTGGGATTCCAATTGCAGTGTTTTATGTACTTTCTTTATTCATATAAATGCTTATTTATTTATATTACATATATATATGTATATAATCCATTGGTTAAGAAACCTATAGAATTGTTTATGTTGTGGTAGTTTACAGTAAACATCGACTTCCACTTCCCACTTCGATTTTAAAGCCATCTGTATAAATATTGATTGGATTAGCCCACTGCTTCCGCATTCCTTGCACTTATACGGGATGACGACGCAAAAGAATGGTCGAAAATCTTTACAAAGTGATTTTCACAAGGCTTTCTTGAAGGCAGCTTTGCACCACTGAGAGACTTCTACAGAGAGGTAAAAAAATGGTAATCGGCGAGACAAATCCCGATTTATACGGTAGATGGAAATTTGCCAGCCGAACTCTCTATGTTTTTGTCGGCGCATTAGAGTTGTTATAAGGAAAGATAACTGCGTTCTTATTGACAAATTCTAAATCCATTGCACACTTTAATCGCATTACTGTTTAACAGTAGAATGTGCAATTATTCAGCGGACTAGTTGGGAACACTCCATGGTGCACTATTCTTTTCCGATGCCATCAAATACATTCACTTTAGTGACATCAATCCGGGCTTCACTATTGTTGATGCACCTTCATCTGTTGCCTAAACACAAAGCATTAAGTAACGTCAATCTGACTTGTGCTGCCGTTGAGACAATTTCATCTGTAATCTTTTTGTACATTATTGTAATATGTGAGCCGTTTTTTATCGCGCTTGTTATCCATACCTTCGTCAAAGAGTGTGAAGTTATATTTAAATATAACTAGCAAAGACACAAACTAAAATTTTTTTACAGAGCTCTGTTAAACCCTTAACAGAATTCTATAAAACGAAGTCTCAGAGGAATTTAAGTCGAAGTTCAGTTAAAATAAAACTTTTGCAAAATTTTTTCACAAAATATAATAAACAAAACATGTATTTATGTAAATTAATTAATATTTGAAAAGTCAGTATTTTTACACTATGTCGTAAATGATGTTGATAAAGGGAAAGTTTGCTTGACTACTGTGGGCAAACCACACCCTGTGAAAAAATGGAACTAGGGCAGGGTGAATCCTCTATTAATAGCCTTTCCAACAATGTGCAGGTTATATTAAGTTTTGCTTGGAGAATTTTTTTATGGGACTTTGAAAATTGACTTCAATTCCTCTGAGACTTCGTTTTATAGAATTCTGTTAAGGATTTAACAGGGCTCTGTAAAACAATTTTAGTTTGTGTCTTTGCTAGTTATATTTAAATATAACTTCACACCCTTCCTTCGACAATCACTTGATTCCATTTAGTTTCAGCACCAAATCGCAGATGATCCACTACTTTCTAGTCTATTAATTTAGTTCGCTGTTCGCTATTAATTTAGGTCGCTAGTTTTGTATTCTATCTTATGGTAATCGTCCTCAACGATTGGTCCTTTGGCTAATGGTTAGTGTCCTAGCGATATTATAAGACGATATACGCATTTTTTTTTCAATTTGTTGAAGAATTTTTTTAACTTTATTACCGATTGGTGGACTAGAGAGTGCGACACGCATGTGGCATAGAAATTTCCAAAGCGAAAATCAGCAAACTATTTGTGAGCTGCCAATTTCGACACTCACTATAAATAATGTAATATCTTTGCACAAGCTTAACTAAGGCAAGCCTTAACGCTTTCGCGTCAGAGAAAAAGAAGTTGTATTACAAAGTATAGAACGCAATTACTTTTGATTAGGTTCATAAATGGCTCAATGTGCTTTTGTTTTTTTAATAGAATTCGTATTGACAGAGTTGCAAGACGACTGAAGACTTTTTATTAAGGAAAGTCGCGGGAATCCTTTTTCTTTAGCACAAGATATATGCACACAGTGATTGTAAGTTTGCATTGCAACATAATATTCAATTGTATGCTTTGTCATATAAAATTGAATTTAGGGAAATTCTTCTAAAAATAAAAATTATTAAAGTTCTATTAAAACTTTAACAAAATTTCAGCAATTTTGTTTTCTTTTTTTTAAGTGATCCGTGGAAGTTTTTCTTTTTTTTTTTTTTTTTTAATTTCAATTTAAATAAATGAAAATATGCGCAAAATATATATTTTCGCAGACGTTACAAAAAATGTTGATATATAAACGCACACATGCACAATTGTTTATAAATTTTCATATAAGCAATCGTTGATTCATCATCATGATCATCATCGTCATCGTCATCGTCATCGTCATCATTTTTATAGGAACGAAAGTTATGTTCTTTTGATATTTAGAAAAACAATTATGATATAAAAAAGAGAAAAATGAGATAAACATTTATTAATCATAGATTCATTTATTTATTTGTCTGTCAATCGAGCTGTCCATCTATCGATTTATCGATATAACTGCTTGCTTTCTCTTTATTGAACTATGTCTGACTAACAATTATTTCCTAAGAAGAATTTATGTAAATTTAGTTGTTGTCATTGCACTTGTGTGTTTATTATTTATTATATAACTGTTATGTTATTCTTTTTATGATTACTATTAAGCGTTGTGTGTTCAATGGATTCACGCGACTTGTATAGGATAGTTAGTGTGTAAGTTGAAGTGCAATTTTATACTAAACGGAAAGTTTGCAAACAAGGAAAACATCAGCCATATTTGTATATAGCATATAGTTTTATTGTTACTTTGAAATGTCTACATATAAATATGTATATATTTATTTATATGTGCATGAATATGATTAAAGACATGAGATCGTCCATGGCTGAATTATATACCTTACGTTCTCTCAAAACAAGACCTAATATTATAGTGTGCGGCTGCTAGCGATTATCGGTTGTTTCGTATAATTGTTTTTTTTTTCTTTCTCTTAAGTGGTTTTCTAGGAATCCACTCATATTTTCGTGTTCCTTGTCCGTTTAGTATATTTTAATGTTTACCAGAGAGAAGTTACATATAAAAAAAAATGTTATTAAAGCTATTTTAAGGGACATTTATACGAAAGCGGTTTATTTAATTTAAAATCGTATGTGTGTTTGCGAGCGTGTGGGTGCGTGTGTGTGCGTGTGTATAAGAAAACGTGTTTGTAAAAAATTGCGCGTGGAAGCTATTATGCATTATGTATGCAAGTATGTATGTACATCTACTCAATTTTTAAAATTAAAAAAATTTTTGCTGGCGTCAGCTTAAATTGTTTTTCTCAATAGCAAACTAAACAGAGCGAATTACTCTGACATACGCCCACTTGAGATATTTATGGAAGATTATCCATCACAGTCAGCAGCCATCACCAAGACCAAGACCAACCATCTAAATCGCAATGATATATATGTTTAAAATATTCATGCACCCTATGATACGCTACGTACGTTCTGATCCAAATAATTAATACCCATTATTTTTACCAACGTTCGGTATTTAGCTGACATTCGTTAAATTATAAAATGTACCGATTGATCAACTGACAAAATCACAAATCTTTTCGGAATGGTACATCACCAGAACTCATTTCTTCAGCCCGTCCATAATCTTCTCTACTTGTTACCGTGTGTGTCCTCAACCACAATAATACTATCGCTATTTTGGTAAAGCTCACAAAAATATGTAAAGGAAAGCTCATATAAACCCCGTAAAATATATTCTTGGTGGCAGTGATTGGACATGAGATTTTTAGTCAACTAATAGGTTTTTGTCACTACGTTGATAACATAAAGCAACATGCTACACGGCCTGCCAGGATGTAATTATATATATGTATTCTTGATCAAGTTAAGATTTGTTGAAATCATATAACAATATCCGCCTTATGCGTTTTTTTTTTTGCAAAACTGAGATATACAAGCGCCATAAAGTAGATTGTTAGTTGTATACCAATGTTCAGCGTACACTAGTAATCAATTGAAAAGTCCCTTCACTAAGGACACATCATCATGCCAAGTTTCATTTTTACCGAATGGTAGATTTGACGTATAAAACTGAAAATCGACGACCCCATTGTGATTTCGCAGCACCTTAATATCCGTTGTGCGTCCGTCTATTGAATTCACAATTATGACCTCAAAGTTTGGTCTTCCGAACTTTTTACTTATCACTCTCCTGGACATAGACTCGAAGATCCGCTAAACTGAGTCAAGACATTATTGAACAGGTATATGTGTGTTTATCGTCAACTTTCTTTTTAAACAGTCGTTTACAAAATGACTTGAAATTATAAGATGTACGATATATACGACGATTAAGGTATCCAAGTAATGGACCTTTGTTCTATTTGACAACCACCCATTAGCTTACGATGGATTCGAATATAACCGAATATATAGTTTCTTTCTTCTTAATAACTCAATCGCTCCTTTGATTGTGTGGTATAATCTGGAAAACATATGTCAGAGTTAGTAAATTTTTTTTAATTTTTCGCACAAGGACCCCTCGCCGTTTCGAAGTCGCCATTGGTCATATGTGAAAAAAAGAAAGTGTGATATTATAAGATCCGCGCCATAAAGTTTCAAGTGTAGTATCATCCTATCATCTAGGATGTCGAATTGTTGGCTTGAGCAAACTATTAAGCTAAAAGCGGATCCCAAAGAAAATTGCTATAATTATCTGAGTTTATTCATCCGTTTGTTTATCGCATTCATTGGTATACATTAAAAGGCAGAGAGAAAATTGAAATTTAAAAGTGTTGACATATTTTTGGTTTAATAACATATAATTGGTCGTAGGTAGAGCGTGTCTAAGGACAAGCGTTTTCCATAACTACTGAATGGCTAAAATTCACCCTGAAACCAAGTTTAAGTTTCTTTTTTATTATATCTGCAGTCGCACCGAGAATGTCAAATGAATTTTAATTTATAAAAAAGTATTATCGGTACTCAGAATAAGTGACAAAATCGATAACGCTATCACTGTTGAAAAGCGCAAGATAAAGTGGTTTGAATTCGATTAATCATTGACGTAAATTCTAAATTTAAATAACGATAGGTATCCGTTAAATGTTTAAGAGACTAAATATTATCTTCAAAAATGTGATAAGATTTTTATAACCCCATCTCTTATAAAGATCAAAATGTCGTCTCGGTTTCCTGTAAGGCATTTGCAAGATTCTTTTTCTTGACCACCGATTCAGGTACTTGACGAGGAAGTTCATTACCCAATGCTCAATTCCCTTCTTTCATGTTACTACCCATTCGATGGCTTTAGACAATCATGTTCTTTTTGAAATCAATGACGTACGTTTTCTCGGTCTATCGAATCATTTCCTCTCATGTGTGTCAAACACTTACTATTATATTATTATTATAAAAGAAGGGAAGACGTTGCATACCCTACATTGTCTACTCAACTTTGTCTAATAAAACTCTTTATTAATTTTCGTTATAATAAAGGTAAAATTTTGCCTTCCTACTAATTTGCAAAGGCTTACTTTTTATGGATACCTTCGTATTAAAGAGGTCCAAGACTTTGATCGACGCTATCCAAATTTGCGAAAGTTAATTCATTTATTTTCTAAGAACTTTTTTTTTCGCCAATGAAATGCTACAAATTTTATCGGATTGTCATGTAAAAACTTACTTCTCATGAAGGTCATGAAGGTATGGAAAATGGCCCATAAAGGTTGAGACTACTCTTTTTACTTATTTATTTATTTATTTACATTAAGATCTGCCTGGATTTAATCACGGAGGAGAGATCATTAATGTATAAATTAAATAAAAGGGATCCTAAGTGGCTGCGTTCAGGGACGCCGAACGTGACGGAAAATTCATCCGAGGTAATGAAGTTAAACAGAACCCTGAATGGTCTATTATGCAGATAAGAGCTTATCCATTTCACTAACTAGAAAGAGAAGCCAGAGCCTGGAATTTGAAGACAAGTAAGCTATTGTTAACTAAGTCGAACGATTTATTAAAATCAGTATGTACAACATCCGTGCGAGAACCACAAGAAAAACCCTTGAAAATGTGGCAAATAAACTCTAAGAGATTCGTGTCAGTAGATCCTCCTTTCCGAAAGCCATGCCGGAATGCAGTAACATAAGATTAGATAGCAAAAGCTTGATACTGAGTAACAATTCGCTCAAATAATTTAGGTAACTAAGGACACTCAACTTAGTGGTGCCTCTATAGTTCTCAACGTAATCGACTTTGTTCATTTTTAGTGCCAACCTGTATGCAACCACCACAAACCACTGATACTGATTAAAGTTATGTATATACTTTGCAAGGTTTTTGAAGTTTCAGTAACAATGGGATTACGATGAGGTATAATTTTATTTATTTTATTAGAAATTCTATTCTTTGTTTTTAATTTTTTAGCTTTTTTTCATAATAGTTTATCTCCATCAATTGAAATTGGGGCAACACGACCTCCTTTAGGAATTCTACCTTTTAATCCATTCGAAATTCCTTGATTAAATATAATTATTCTGTTAACGTCACGAATTACTATTACTTGAGCACATTACCGTTTAATAGAGAGAAATTACTCTCAAGCAACTCAAGGGTTATTTTTTAATGTTTTATTAGGTATTTATTTTGCTATACTGCAGGCATACGAATATATTGCAGCTCCTTTTATTCCGGGGTGTTGCGGATATTTTGACGAAACGAATATATCCCATCAAGAAAATACTACATTTTGTAAAACTTAATAGCATATATTGGCTAATAGTTTATCGATTCATTTGTAAACTGAATTGACCTGATGGTATATCGAAGCAAAGCCAACGTAACTTTATTCCTTTCTTCATCACATACCTGCTGATGCTTAACGCATCTATGTAAACAAAGTGTTTCGATCCTAGGCTTAAGTCTAACATACGGTTACTGAAACATAATAATTATATATTATATGTGTAACTTATATCGTATATCATTTAGGGAAAATTTAATATTTTATGTTCAATGTTATAGTTATGCCCGATATCTAAGTGTCATCTTCTCATCTTCGGATCCAATCAAAATACTAATTTTTTGTTTTTTAATAAATATTAATAAACACTACAGAACCAGCGATCATATATCACAAATTCTTTGAAAAGTACTCTCACTCGATCTCAATATCTTTTATTATTATTGCGCGTGTGATATAACAAAACGTTTTAATGTGCGTACGTAATACACGTCCATTGTTTAAAATGCGCTACATTGTAATCAAAATCTTTAATTTAATGCCACTTTGCTCTAATTCCTGAACATTCTTTTCACAGCACTGTACTGTACTAAACATATAGTCGATAAAGTAAAAATAATAATAATAAATGCCGTTATACACTGATTTGAGCGAGAAAAATACATACAAGACGATATTGTTTGTATGCCTAGATATAAAATGTGTGGAGATTGCAATTTTAACTTCAAATAAAACGATCGCGTTATCAAAGGAAGATATATTATTCATATATAATAATTAAGTTAAATTCCAGCAATATACATTCATTATATATTCGTGAAAGTAATATCTAAGTGAATTAAATAAATAATTTTATTTAAAAAACTAATTAATGAAATTTTCATTTTTTTTAAATTATAATGTTATCATTCTATTGGGTATAACATAACAAAAAATAATTAAGAACGTTATATACGACTTGTGGCGAATCTTTGATACCCATCTAACCCAATAAACCTGCTAAGAAACATTTATAGAAAATGTTTTTCGATGATGTCAGTTAAAACTCTACTCTTATTCGCCATCATTTAGGTTTCTATCGCAATTTTTCTGATCATTAAAGTTCCAACGACAAATGACAGACAGACTGACAAGCGAAAACGGCTTAATAAGCAATCCCTTTTACGTAGTGGTCCAAAATTTATGTACTTTATGGAATCTCATTTTATTTCCCATTTCATTTATTACCTAGTCACATAGATACATTTCATGTACAAAAAGAATCTATAGCTTAAGTGAGCCTATACAAGTCAGCTAGATAGCTGCTGATGCAATCATTTTGCTCCATAAACTCCGTAATCATCAATTCCTACCAGGAACAGAATATACATTATGAGTTTAGCAGTCCGGTCAATTTTCTTTTAACCGTGTTTAAAGAATCATTGAAGGATTCCAGAATCAGTGTGGTAAGGCATCGCAGTATTTAATAACGTAAAATATCGTTCGGCTGATGAGTTAGACAATTAATTAACTTTAATTTAATTATGAAAGGGTTTTGATTCGATTTAGACAACTACAGTCGTTCAATTAGAAGGCTTGGGGATCGAGATTGAATTATTTTGTAGAGGTAGATAAACAACCTGAGTTTTCTCTCTCTCTCTCTCTCTCTCTCTCTCTACTCTTTATAGTACTAAATATTGCAAATAGAAGGACAAATTTAGCATATTGCCGTCCTTTCCACATACCACACTGGCACTGTATTTTACATATAGAAATACTTGCAAAAAAATTTTATTTTGATAACTGCTGTAGGTCGCAAATTAAAGCGAATGAGTTCAGTCCACTTTTAAAGGTATTTTGTGGCTATTTGTGCCACCACACATCATACATTGCATTTCTATTACCATTTATGCGATTACGGAAGTTCTTTAAAACAGACAACCAAATAAAGACACACAACTAAATCCAAAAATCTTGGATGTATCAAGATACGTTATGAAATCCCCAATGGATTTACCTGAATAACAATTCTATTGCAGCGTAGCCCCATTCTTCGGTGCCAAACATACAAATAAAAGAATAATTCACAATTGCACAGTAAAGATTGGTTTTTGAAAATTTCACGATTTTTATAAATCTTTGGCGCGTCGATCACATTTATCACTTTGCGTATCTAGATTATTCTAAAAATGTGAATGTTTTCTCTTTTCAGCTCTCAAAAAAATGCTCATGAGTGCATTTAAATGAATATAAATTCCAACTAACGGCATGTAAATTTTTATGAGCCACAGAAGGACATCGACCTTAGCTTAATCAGATGCATATCTCAAAGCGTCATAAATGGATTTAAAAATTAATATTACTCCGCGTCCCTAAAAAAGATAATGTTTGTATAGTCTCGACATACATGCGTACGTAAATGTGTCTGTATTAATTTTCTTTGGCAAAATATCACATATATAAGTCATTAATTATTGTAGCCTTCTATGGTATTAACTTGTTTCGTTCAACCGCTGTTGTGTATAGCACATGGAAACACAAATAACAACTATTTGAAAGTATGTCAAACAGCGGCAGGTTTATTAGGTAAATATTTTTACTATAAAAATTGATATATAAAAAAAAATCGTGTTGAACAGTTTTTGTGCATTATTCTGTTAAACTTAGATAAGGAACTTTTATCAAGAACAGTAGATTTAATGTCTTCTCATTTATTTTTTTTTAATGGTTTAATAAAAAATAATTCGAAAACCTACGCATGCCTTGAGGTGAACCTTGATGGAAGGATAATGGGCATGAATAATCAATTTACAATTTTGTGCGTCAATCATGGATATAAACAAATATCTACTGAGTTTCCGACAAATACGTTCAAAAATATATCTATTATGTTATAGTTTATGTCTAATTTTTTCACGATTATAATAGAAAATCTTTCGATTCCTTTTCAACCATCATATTTATGAAGAAAGAATATTTAAAATATTATAATTTATAAACCGTGAGTATGACTCATCGATTTATGTACCGTTTATGGAAATTCATTCATAAATCTTATTATACAAGCAATCATTTTATTTTAACACACATGCATGCTTAAATAAGTCTCTTACAAACGTCCAATCATTCCTCTTGACTTTATTAGCGTGCATTTTAAAGCAACTTATTTACAGTAGCGATAAATGGAATTTTTACACAACGACAGTATGAGTCACTTTAAGTGATTTGTTTATAATCACTTGCATCAATATTTAGTTTAATTGATAAGGTTGGTCCCTTTGGCTTTTTGCTTTTTTAATGTTTGCAGAAACTTGCTTTTTATGTGTAATGTGTGCATATGTGCGTGCGTGCGTGTGTGTGTGCGCGCGTAGGAGAGAAATACGTACACCCAAATTGGAAAGAATATATTATATTTTTCATTCTTTTCTGCAATGTAAGAAAGTTTTATACCATATGGCATAAATTTTTTTCTTGGTCTTATTTGCCATTGAATATAAACAGCTGATTAATGAGAAATCAATTTTTTTGTCTTATTTGTCAAATCAATTTAAGATATTATATATAGATATTTACCGCACGCCATATGCGCTTTGTAGGCGGTGATTTAATCAACCAGCCCTCGTAGTAAACTTCTTTGTTCATATCGATTTTTGAGTGTCTCCACAATTTCAAATCAATTTTGCCGGCTTTACTACTAATTTTTATCTTTTTGTATAAAATCACAAATGTAGATAAATCCTTTTATCCCAAAGTTTTCTTCACTCTTAATGATGTTTAATCTCCACCCAAAAAAAAAAAGAAACACTACAAAAATTATTCTTCGTCTCTTGACTTTTAAGTCGTCGTATCGGCTTACAGGAAGTTATTAGATTTTCCAACAAATTTTTTTTACACTTTGCATCATCATTACAGTTATGTGTTGTTAGACTAACTTTTAATTAACATTAATTAACTTTTATTTTCATTTACTTGTAAGTACATTTAATACTTGACGCTTAGACTGATATCAACAAAAATTAATGCAACTTTACTAACGCAGAATTACACGAACCCAAACCCCGAACAACCCCCGAGCAGTTAACAGCGTTGCCATACATAAACACTTATTGTTATATTTCCATCAATTGAAAGCAGTAGTGGAATGTAGCATAAGTAGAATAATTTGTGGCATGAAATTGAAAACAAGCACAAATTGAATACACAAAATATTGGGTTACATAAAAACTTTTTTGATTACACCTTGCTAATATATCTTGATATATGTATATATTATATATAAACATGCTTTGCTCTCCCTTTATTATGCTTGGCATAAAATTCTTATATAATTTATCAGCACCTTATATTGCACGAACTAACAAGAGATGAATTTATACATATTGAAATACCAAAGTTTTCAACAAATCATGATATCATCGTTTTCATTGTTAATTGGAGAGTGAAGATCTTAACTATGTAAAGTATGTGTTGGATCCCCCCTTCAAAAGTTTTATTTAAGGTTATTTTCAGCTGCCTTCGATCTTTGAATCTTTAGAGAGATATGTTCAAGCTTGAGCAATTATTAACGCCATTGACGACGCGTAATTAGCCGCCATATACAAAGAGAATGTACGGAAAACTTAGTGGAAAGTTTTAGTGTCCCTACATCACATGTATATAAACTGTAATGCATGTATGTAAATGCAGAAGGATGTCAAATAGACCCGTCAGAGAATATTTCTACTGAAATTTATTAAAGGATTGGGCGAGCATAAAATGTAGAATTCTTCAATATAACATAAACCAAAACAAGTTATATTTGACCCCTGCTTTTTTTTTTTTTTCATACACATATACTTATATGTAAAGAGCAAGCAGTTAAATGGCTGCTAATTAACATCCTTACTATTATTATTGGTAACAGAAATACCAAAAGTCTCTGACATTTTATCAACTCTACTTTTGAACAAAGTGTTGGGACGTCTTATTGTTTAATTATAGTCTCTATTATTATCAAAGAAAGTTTTACAATAAGAATAGAGAGATCTCCTATCCTCTTTTTACTTTTAAAAAGAAAAAGGAATGTGTACGTCAACATAACTAAGCAGAAACAAAACTGTCAACAAATTAAAGATAATAATGACTCGAGCAGTATGTAGTAAAATTTTATGGTTTGAAAAAAGGACACTTTTTGTGTACATAAACATTATATGTTGCTGGAAACATTTCGTTTTATTTTCATATACACAACATTCTGTCCACCATCTACTTTAGTTACCAATTTAGATACTTATAGCAGAGTTGAAATTTTCTTTAAAATATACACAGGAATTCATACTGCCACTGCAATCGTGTTCAATTTCATATAGACACATGCATTCAAATCGTATTTGCTGCATTGCAAATTATCATTGCATCAATTCTGTTTAGCGATTCACTGTGTAATAGTACTGCAGCTATTGTGGTGGACGCATAACAGTTTTAAGCAATCGCTAACTTTTATGACAATATAATGATTGAGGTGCATTTGTAAAGAATAAACCATGCCAAACCATTCCCAGCCATTCCCAGTATTCTTTGTGTCGGCCAAGCTGGCCATGTTAAACATTGCAAAAATAACGAATAAATAATTTTCGTGAAATTTCACACCGTTGTATATTAAGTCAGATCAAAAATTGTACGTTTTTGTTTAATTAGACGCAATTTTACAACATCGCGGGTTAATCGAATGATCATACATAATGAGGTGTAGCACAAAACGAATGCATTCACACTATGTGTCATGCATCAAAAAATCCAAAATTTTAGATTATTGTACGCGTTAACGTAAAAATAAAAAAACGTATAACTTATATTGTTGCATTTATATGTGGCGATATACGTAGACATTGACAAGCAAAAGAATAATGCTTTTATAAAAAAAACATAATCACTTGGTTAATATGTCAAGCACCGTTCAATTTTTGTAACACTGTCATATTAAATATTGCTAATTAATACTATAATAATTAAATAAAATTGACTTTGTAAAAAAATCAGTATCAGAGAAATTATTTGCTTTATTAATTTTTGTAAACAAAATGGAATCATATGATCACTTTTTTAAAACATAATGCTATATATTGTATTTATTTAGTTTCTAATACCATCATGGAAGCCTGTGGAATGGATAATGATAGGTGAGCTATAGAGAATAAAAGACGACTGTGATGTTGATTCCTTCTTTTTGGTTAATGCTTGTTTTATGACGAAATAGGTTTTTTTAGTCGCTAGAGGCTAATTGTTGTACCATGGATTACAATTACCCTAATTACCTAATGATATCACCATCTTACCAAAATTGTTGTAAAATGTTGTAAAATGAAACAACCAGTTATTAAAAATAGGTCTGTTTATTGAAATTTTTCCAGTAACATACGTTTGCCCCCAAAAAAATAATAAAAAGGAACGCAGCTGTGTTAAAAAAGGGCAATATGTAGATATATTAGAGAGCTAAACTGAATTTTTTTTGAATAATTAGCTTCTTTAAATAATTACTGGAATATTGCAATAATTACAGTACTGCCATACCCTAAACAAACTGCGTACATAAGTTTCACTGCACTATTGCAGCGGCTTAAAAATGTAACCATATTATAAAATTTTGTTCACATAAACATAAATAAAGCGAAAAACCTCTTTGAAAACTTTTTTTTTTTGAAGGAAAGACAATTTAAATTACTTTTGATAAGTTAGCAATAATCAAAATTAAAACATTTACAATTAATTGCAGCAATAATAAGCAATATTCGGCAACGCCATATCATTTTATAATTATATGGGGCTTGATATATTAACAGTATGATTTTGTTTTGTTTGCACTGCAGCAGCGCACAATGCAAACGCATTTATTCTACGCAGCGCTTAATACGCTTTTGTGTCGTGCATACGGAATTATGCAACTCCGCGTGCTAAAGTAATAGACAAAAATAATACCACTATTTCTAGCAAAACCTAATTAAACGCTGAGGCACATTTTTTCGTTCGACTAAATAAAATTAAAGAAACATTTGCTAACGGGTTTAATAGCAAAAAATTAAAAATAATAACTTAACAAAAATAAAAAGAAGAACGATTTTTAAGAGCAAAGGTTAAATAAAAATATTTTGCGAACTTTTGAGTGCTTTTGTTTGTGTACATATAGAAAATAAAAATGGCGGCACAAGTCGCAAACAAGTCAGGTACAGGATGGCCGCGTCGAAGTAGCCAAGGACAAACGGATAACAATAATGGTACAGCGAAGTTTCCCAGCCCATCCCTGTCAATAAATAGAACCATAAAATTGTAAGTTTTCTAAAAAAAAAATTATAATTAAAAGAGAACCAACGCGGTTTTAAGACCAATTCGGGACACCCATCACTCTTGAGTAAGCATATAAAACTTGCACAAGATATATTCGTAATTTTTGGGATGTAATTATCTTTCACAAAATAATATGAAAATTTTCAAAATTTAGTCGACATTGTTTCAATAAATATTTTGTCCATAACATTTACTCAAGAATATAAATTTCAATTTCCAGTGTAAAACACATAGTTCAAATGATTTAGAAGATGACACGAGAATTTCAGTTGCCTTTAAGGGAATCTTGCATTAATTTCAAGCGGTTCGTAACTAAGTTTAAGCTTAGTTTGATGTAGGCTATAATTGAAAGAAATATAATTTTTTTGAAATTTTGGATTCAGTTACTAGAACGTGCTCCTTTTTAACGCAGAATTGCTAACTAGATATTCCATTTTTATACGACACATACTGTCCAGAAGAAACTGCGAAAAAAGCGCAGATTGGCAAACAGCGTCTACAGTTTTTGCTGCGACGCTATACGATTTGCGAACTGGGATTCATGTACGTACCTTGAAAATATTCGTCCTTCAAACTTACATCAAAAAAGAATAATTTATTTTATTGAAAATTTCAAATTAAGAATAAGAATTTTTGTCATTATTATATTTCCACACTAATGTGCACAATGTTAATTTCCTATGGAGTGTGGGTGTAATACTGATTGATTCTTTACCGATATCTGGTGCATATCTGGCTACTGTTTTAGATGATATATTTTAAAGGAAAAATTTATTAAACTCTCTGGTTTCGTCCGATATCTGTGATCGTCCAAGCCAGTCAGAATCGTTTTGAATGAGAAGTGCCTATTGAGATACGACAACGAAATTTGCAAACAATCTCCAAAAGACACGCGAACGACATTTTGCACGTACCCAGCGAGAAAATAAAATAGACAAGCAGCAAAATTCCCGTTTATTTTTCCTTTCATCTTCAACGTGCAATTGACTATGGCTAGGTTACAAGCCGCAATACGTGTTTTCTTAGGATCTCAATAAAATGTTTAGCGTTCACTTAAAATTACCTAAAGGAATTTAATTCTAATTTCATATATTGGAGTATTTTGGCCTTAAAAAGTTAACTGACATTGCCGCGAAGACCCTAAACTCGACTTGGCCCATATATTTCTTTTCTTTTTTTTGCATTTTAAATGAATTTTATTAAATCAAGTATGTGCCCTTTCCATTAATAACCTTTGACCATTCTTCTAGTAGAATCATTTTTTCATCACTGTAAGTCTTGTGAGATTTCTGGACGTCAAGCTACAATAAGTGGATATCAAGGGGCGTCTTTTAAAGTCATCCTTACACCATTGAGTTCTGCAAAGGCGGTTAGATGGGTCAAGATTCGCGTTGCATAGCCAAACTTCTCATTTATCCGGATGAGAGACGTATGTTCTCTGCCATTGTCACGATGGGAGATGATTCCTTTCGTATTGGTTCCGTTATATCAAATGTACCCTTTAAGTACATTAATTGTTGACAGTAGAGAATACTTACTACTACTAATTACTACGCTGACCAACCTACAGCGCATGATACCCAATTGCTTTCCAATCCCCCAAACATAAGGTATTTTTTTACGTGGTGTTAATCGTAGCCACCGCTGCGCATTATATTTTACCCTTTCTTCATTTGCCATTGTTAATTTCTTCAAAAATGGCTTGATTTTATTTCGTTTCAGCAACGATTATACAACAAATTTTTTTTATTAAATTTTTCTCTGTTAACTGATATGGATAGTAATCAAGCGTTGAGCTTTTTTAACATTGAAATATCGGGAGCAGTACCTAGCAAACTGTTACCATTCCACCGAATTTTTTTTTTGAAGCGTCTTTAAATGTTTTCATAAGTCTGCGAAGCATTATCGCCTTGGTTGAATATGTTCAGATTTTTGACTCATTTCAAAGACTTAATTCATTCCCACTCTATTAACAAATGCCGCCATGTTTTTTAGCTATCTATGAATAGTTGCCCTTCAAATTTCCTGTAATATGTTGATACGATTACTATTACTAAAGTTAGGTGATGTGGAAGTCGTCACTTACTACTTACATACGTTATTTTAATTTTTGAAAGTTCCATGAAGATTCACGACCGATTATTTTTTTTACTAGTTTTTGAACTTAAAATGATGATGAAAACGATAACACAATATCGTTTTTGGTTTTTGAAGAAGCCAACGTGATTCGAGCAAATAGATAGACAACGGATATAAATCAATTATGCTATTGTTTTTATTCAAGAACTTATACATACATTGTGAAATATCTGTGGCGTGTATTTTCTCTATGCATGTAAATAATCAAATTCGTCCATTATGACACGAGCGTCTAATAATGAAAATCTTATGTGATGGGTGTGAAAAATATTTAGAACAACATACCCTGTACAGCTCTTCATTTAAATATTATTCGTTTACTGTATATTAGATATCCTCTTACCGATTATACTTTTGGATGTAAAGAACCGTTATTTGAGAAAGATCCTTCGGTTCCTTCGCGTTTTCAACGTATGCGCGAAGAATTTGATCGTATCGGTATGAGACGTTCGGTCGAAGGCGTTCTCTTGGTCCATGAGCATGGCTTGCCCCATGTCCTATTATTACAATTGGGCACGACTTTCTTTAAATTACCTGGTGGTGAATTGAATGCCGGCGAAGATGGAGTTGAAGGGCTTAAGAGATTATTAACTGAAGTAAGTTATAATTTTAAAGCAGTAATAATATGAAAGTTTAATAATAAAATAAAACAATAAAAAAAAGAATTGTTTAAAAAATGCCTAAGATTAAATCAAACAAAATGGAAGTAATGTTGTAGAGAAGTTTCATTTATTACTGATATCTAGGATTGTTAATTCTATTATTTACTTGTTTTACCATATCTCAGAATTAGAAGTTTTTTTAATATACATATCTATCAATATATATATGTATGTATATATATTATATATATGTATATATTATATATATGTATATATTATATATATGTATGTATATATATTATATATATATATACGCCTGTGTGTGTACGTGTAGATGTGTGTATGTATGTGCGTGCGTGCATACGCGAGCTTGGTACTAATTCTATATTTGTATCAATATTGTACTGCATTACGAGATGATCGATTAATTGATTAATCGATTGCTTTAATGAATGGTTGAAAAGCACAATTTGTATATTTGTATATTCGCATTGTAATCTATTCAGACTTTAGGCCGTCAAGATGGCATCAAACAGGAATGGGTTGTCGAAGATATCATTGGCAATTGGTGGCGTCCGAACTTCGAACCTCCGCAGTATCCGTATATACCACCACACATCACAAAACCCAAGGAACATAAACGTTTGTTTTTAGTACAGCTCCATGAAAAGGGTAAAGTTTACAAATTGTTATTATTTTAATTTAATTTATTTGTTTAGTTTATAAGCGAAGCTAATGAGAGAGTGTGGATGTTGATATGTATTATAAACATACGCATACATAGAACAATATATTGTTAAAGATTTAAAAACTTTCTGCAAAATGTTGTATAACGAAAAAAGAGGCTATTTTTAGAAAACATTTCTCCTCAAATCTCACAAAATTATTACATATTTCATTCAATATATAGTTTTACTATATAAACATTGTGTATACACATGCTTAATAAGTCCTTTTAAAGTGAACGATCACTTTAGTTCAATATAATTTTTGTAATACACAACGTTTTATAAGGCCAAACAGATTCTTTTTTGAGCTTTTGTGTCTCTTTAAATTGTTCATAAATCATGTAAATATGTCTGCATATAAAGCGACATAAAAATTTATGTATCTGTACATTACGATCTATTACCCTATTGTAATAATTTTGTTCAAGAATTTGTTTTGGCTTTTTTTTTTTTTGTTTCTTTTATAAAATAAATTATTGTTCTGTTTGTAAGTTTAGAAAATAATTATACCCTTGAATTTTATCAAACTTAACACTCGTGTAAGATTAATGACAATCCATATGTACAACAACAACAAAAATTTGCCTTAAGTCTAATCTTCGATATCATTCAGCACATGCTCGAACGAACGCAGCCTTTTATTATATGCTAGAGAATTCGTAGTTATGGCGTATCTCCGTGCGTCAATGAAGTTTTTAAACTCTGATTAATATCGGCTACAGCAATCAGCTTTTTTGGTCATGAATAAAGCACCAATAATTATTAAAGAATAAAGGCTCAAGTTCTCTGTAAGACGAAGGCGAGAAAATATTTTATGAAGCATTGCCAAAAATCACCTATCGAAACTCTTTTTACAAAAATTTTCCCGAGCGCCTTTCGAAGAATTAGGGTGAGCAAATGTCTTATAGTGACGCCAAAAATGAATAAACTTTTTATAGGTGAAATTTCATTTAATGTCCAAAGAAAATATAGTTATGTGCTGAATGGATTCAGATTCGAAGTGCACAGTTTTGATGAAGTTGAAAAAAGAAATGTAAACAGCTTCACCTCCTTCAACTCATCAACTTCATATTGGTTTTTAAGCTTTATTGTGTAGCGCTTTCGGTGGTTTGCATATAAAAATTTTATCAACCCGCCTATCTTCTCTTGTGCAGAAATCTCAAGTGCACATTAATTCTTGCAAGGATGACTTGAGCAAAAAATTTTCGTCGGCATTTCTGAAGATGAGCGAGTTTTTTTGCAAATGCAATGTGCCAATATTTTGCTTACGCTCAATGAAATAGGTGGTCGATCAGAGCAAAGCAAATCTTTGCTAGTTTTTTTTTTGCAAATTTCGTGCCACTTAGCCTTGGCTTCTCTCTCGAATATTTCGAATATCTGATTGGAAGTATGTAAATATTTATTGAAAGATTCCATAAACCAGTCTGTTCACAAACGATCATGGAAATTTCAATCAAACCAGCTTATTTACTAACTAAGTTATGTCTACTTAAACGTAATTTTAGTTGCGATTATCTTAAGCAAATTTTTATTTGTCCGTATTTCTTTGAATTTTTACAAACCGATATTTGTTAACTAGTCCAACGCGCCTCTCGTTGGTCAGGGAATGGATTAATAAATTTATGGAATTTTCATCTTTTGGTGATGGTTACAAAAACTGCTAGAAAGTACGCATTTTTTTAAAGTTTTAACATATGGATCGTCGTCAGTTACTGACCTTATTTTGCAAGAAAATAAATTATAATAAATTAATGAATTTAATTAAAATTAAAATTACTGTATATATAAATTTTTGTATTATCAAAAAAAATTATAAATACTTAATTTTTATATTCAATACAAACTACATAAAAGTTAAAGAGAGAAAAACTACATTTTCATCATTTGTATAAAATGTAACAAACACATATTTTTTAATATTTTATTAACTATACTTTGTGATTGATTCTTTTCTTTTTTCCTTCAATTCAAATTCTGTAGCTCTGTTTGCGGTTCCAAAAAATTACAAACTTGTAGCGGCGCCACTCTTTGAACTCTATGATAATTCGCAGGGTTATGGACCCATAATCTCATCACTGCCCCAAGCTTTGTGCAGGTAAGCAGATAAAACAGAAAAAAAAAAAAATTGGGACTATATCAGGTTCATCTACTATTAATAGAGCAAAAAAAAAATCCATATCGGATATCTCTGAAAATATTTATGTATGTTCTCAATTAAATATTACCTTTTGGTTTGTCCGAGTGGAAGTTTGCCGATGAATTGTAACTCCTAGCCATGTTTCAGCAGATAATTTAAAAATTTAATTTAAATTAAAACAAGTAAGAAAATTATAGTCGGTTTGTAATCGAATCCTTGATACTCGTGATCCCAAAAAAAAAAAAAGGAAAAGAACTAAATTTTTCTACTTTATAAAATTGGGTGGACGCGTCAATTTTTTTCTATTTTCAGAGTAAATGTGGAAATTTCTGTATGATCTATGTGTAGTACTTCATGAGTAATAAGCAAAAAACATGGAACACAAAAGTGTTTGCAGTTTCTGGTGCATAGTCATGTGGGCTTTGTAGACATGTTCTTTGAAAAGTTTGGGTCATTTTGAAATTTTAAAATAATTAGATGAAAAAAGAGCATGTTGTCTGCGCTATGTGCATCAACTATTTGCTACCAGTGGTTCAAGGTTTTTCGTTGCATGAAAAGATTTGGAAATTCGAATTCGATAACCTGTTGAATAATGAAAATCACATTTTTTTTTCTTGGATAGAAAAATGTTTTCCAAATTTCTATACATGTTTTTTAATTTGTTTTATTCTTAATTTCCTTTTATAAGATTCAGTTTTATCTACATGTGAGTAGAGCTGAACGCTTTGGCTGAGCATCATCACACTCGCCAAACAGTGCAACAACATCAACAGCATTACATAGAAGAGCAGGGGGACGACTACCATAATTGTCAACAATTACAAATGGAAGAATATTAGAACTCTAAGAATAAAATATAATTTACTTTTAAATTGATGCGTGAAATGTGCGAATAATATATGTAATAAACATATTACAAATATCTGAATAATCATTTAAATTCCAATAATATTATAATCTACTTATAATTAAATTACAATTGCAAACATTAAATCGTTTATAATAAAAAAATAAATAAAGCTTATAATTATAGATAAAGATTATAAATATAGACAAACAAATCTGAGCCCAAAGTTTTATAAAATCCTGCAGGCTCAGATAGTTGGCATAACTAGCATAAAAATAAACATTTTATTTCACTTCATAGTTTAAATATAGACAGTTTGATCGATCAGGGATCAATTTACCGAAGTCGTTCACGAGAAAACTCGATCGCACGTTTGAGTTCACAACTATCGATTACGAGGAATTTGCATCCTGTGCTGCGTTTATACCAATCATAAAAATTTTCATTTTTTTTGTCGATAGCTACCATAACATCTCCCGAGCCCAAGATTGCTATCGGGAAACATTTTCTATGAAAACCTCTGAGTTATTTTGTGTAGTGTTAGCCAGTGTTAATATATATTGGGGACCTGAAAGTCGACACAAATGTTATGCGTAGCAGCACGAACCTTTACTTTTTTTATAAATTGTACGAATTTTTTGTGGCAATAACGGCTCCTTTTGTCATTACATAGAATTTTCTTTTTTTTATTGTTCTACTGTTAATCGTGCTTTAGGGTGCATGTCATTACTGTCAATTCGTTTGACCCATTGAGAGTTTTTTTATAACACTGTAAGCAAGCAATTTCTGCAAGCAGAATAACAGCATTTTGATATCCATATGCCTTGTCTAAGCTGTCTTTATACATACATACTCATATGTATAAATATGTACTTACATAGACAGTTAGTCTCATTAATATTGGGTTTTTTCGCTCGACAAAAAGTAAACGCTTGTTAAACGCAGTCCATTATACACACATAAAATTTTTTTTTTACTATTTCCTACTACTAGGGAATACATATTAAAATATAAAAAAAAAAACCAAACAAAACATAATTCCAGTAGACAAGAAAATTAAATAACTACAACAACTGAAAAATGATAGCGTCATTAATATTGATTTTTTTTTAGATTTTGTATTTTCTCGAGCCCAAAAAAAATCCTCTGGAAGTTTTTCCGAAATAAATTTCACATTAAATGAACTATTAGGCTATGATCTTGTAATAAAAAATAAAATTAAAGACTCAGTTTGTTCAGAACAGCGTAATGGGACGCAAAGGAAAAAATTCAACTTTAAGGTTCATTACTTTTTTTGTTTGCTTATACACGAAACCCAACTGAAATCATTTAACAGTCGAAATCAATTGACTCTTAGATGTAAATCTTATACTAATTATTATTAAAAATTAGCATAAAGCATATAAGGATATGTAAAGAAAACAAAAAACAAATAATAATTCATGTAAAAATAACTAAGAAAGAAGAAAAATCGCATGTACACAGCTAGCACAGAGGTACATCCACAATCTGTATAGGTCCAAGTTGCAAGTGCACGCCGAAACCGTTGCAAACATGCAAAAGCTTGGCAACCTATAGCAGTAAACAACACCAGTTAATTTTCGAATCGTATGCGATATCATATCGAAATACGACATAGGCAAAACGCGCGTATTGAGCGTAGGTGTTCTGAAGGACTTTAAAGAGTCCAGTGAGATTATCAGCTCATAATTATATTTACATTGACTAAGCTTGATGAAGATAAAGTGCCTAAAGAGGCGATTAAAGCTTATCTCACTAAGAAGTAATGTAGACGAATCGATAGTACCATTTATTAACTTAATTAACCCCTTGAACGACAATTTATTTTCAGTCAGCACTGCTCTGGCAGACGATTCAATTTTCTTAGTTTTAAGAGGAGGGATTGATATAAAAACTTACGGATTTGTTGCTCACATAATTTGTTATTATTAAAAATAATATTTGTTTCACACATTTAGATGAATGTTCATTGCTATGTATGTATATATATATATTATATAATATAGTGTTACTTTAAGCTCACATAATAAGGCTTCTGTCGCTATCACAGCTAACTCTTACCTTATCTTACCTTATTATATGAGCTTAAAGTAACACTATCAAATTCTTCTTCATCTGACTGTTCATATTCACTCACTTTAACACTGTCATTATCACTTTCGCATACAATATCACGCATTCTTTTAGCCATATCTGGTAATATTTCTACACGTTATATATTTATTATATTTCCCTCAGAAAAAATATAAGAACTTCTATAGACGGATGTCACTGATAAAATAACCGGTATTGCACTTCATGTCGTGCCGTTTATTTACTTTACGCGATAATGGCTGCATAGATTTATACAAATTACATTGTAACTAGACTAGATACTTGTACACAAGTATATCAAAGCAATAGACTCGATATGACTTACACATACTTCTCTCATAGAAATCATTAAACCTGAGTAATTTCTGGTGAGTCCAGCTTGTCATTGTCAGTTTGTTCAGGAAAGCTTATGACGAGCTGGACTCGTCATTTCCGTTCAAGGGACTAATTAAGGATAACACAGAAGCAATCTATTTTCATAAGGAGAAAGAGAGTTAATAGGGTCCCATCCCCACTTCCAACTGCATTGGATTTTGCAGCAAAACTTATTTTCTGCTAAACTAGCATGGCCGTAAGGGTTCTCATTTTCCAGAGCTAATATTACTGATTACTGGAGGACTCCGCAACAGAAACATTTCCTCAAACTCGATAGCTCCGCTAAGGAGACAAAGTAAATAATTTTCAATAGTTTCTTTTGACATATATCTGGTAACATACAGATGCCTCGTTCGTTTTGAGGCGAAATATTCATCGAACTATTTTTGAACAAGTGGCAATGTAAACGGGCTAAGTCTGGTGGCTATGCCGGATGCGGGAGAAGTTCCCAGCTCAAGCTGAAGATCAGTTCCTGGGTTGCTGTTAAAGGTGACGGACGGCCGTATGAGGAATTTCATCGTTTTCAAGACTTCAGTTGAATAACAGAAAGCAAACATAATGCTCTCTGTACATTGATCTAAAAAATTATCTTATTTCAAGTATTGAAACATTTAAAAAAAAATTGTTTTTAATGCCTACCACAATTGTGCACAGATGGTATATTAAAGTATATTAAGTTTGTAATACAGAGGATATTACATTTGAGGGGACATACGTACGTAACGCCTAAAAGAATATGAGATGACATTAATTGAAAATCCTTTCCAATTAAGTGAAAAAAGATTAAAAAAAAAAAAAAATTTGGAAAGTTTTTTACCCGCATTTTTCACATCAAGCAAATAAAATTTTTGAAATTTTCATAATAGTGAATATTTATTTAAAGATATTTTTGTTGTTATACAATATAAGTTTCAATGGGTATGAGTGTCAGTGTTTGTATCTGTTAGTGTGCATCGATGCATGATTGCACATGATTGATATATACATTCATTAAAAAAGATAATTTTTTGTAATTTTCTTAATTGTATTTTCTCGGATATAATTTTTATTAAATTTTTTATGTATTTATTTATTTTATTCATTTTTTTTTTTTTTGTCAATTTTTGTCCTAAATTTGATATTCTCGATAAATTTTTTGAAATGTTTGATCATCTCTGGAAATGGAAGAAAATTTATTTTTTACGTATATATTAAGCAAATTTATTATAATATTGAATGGATTTATTGTTTTTTAGGTAAAGTTTGTTTGTGGAATAATAAGAAACAAAAAATGAAGGCAGAAAAATTTTATTCTCTGTGTGCGTGTTTGCTTGATTTGGTGATAATATTAACAATGTGCTGCTATTTATTTATTTTTATTTTTTTTTTTACTTTGTTAAAAATATTAATTAAAAATAAAAGTTTTTAATTTGAAAGAACCATAACAAGGCTAAAAAGCGCTAGGAACACATAAATTTTATAAAGCAATAAACAACATATTAGAAAAGTAATATAATTAACTTAAGTAATCTTTAGGTCGATATTGTGAAAACAATAACAAAATCTTTAAGGAACAACGTTTAGGGAGGAAGAAGATCGAAGCCAATGCGTCCCTTTAAGAGTAATTCTTATATCTATTGCGATATATAAATATTTTGATTTATTTAAAGTTTTGAGATTTTATTGAGATAAATTCTCTTCCTTTCTTTCTTTTCATTTCGTTATTAATAAAATTTAATTTTAAGTTTTAAGATTTACAAACAAAAATATAAAAGAGATAGATATGTTTTTCTTTCCCTATTAGAGGCTTCCAAAGAAATGAAAACGAGGAGAATATTTTGTAAAGAACTCTATCCGACAAATTAAGATAAATCAAATTGAAAAATTTTTTTTTCATTTTTTGAGTTCATTCATAAAAAAAAAAAAATTAAATGTGCGTGATCCAGTAGGTATGGCTTTTACCTATTTCTTGCTTATTGTTGTACTTAAGTATGTATTGTTCCGAAATGATTTTTTTTTTATTTATTTATAATTATTTTAATTACTTTAGATGTTTTCTAAACAGTAAGTAAAGTTAATGGGTTTGAAGCCGCCAAATTTGAATTGACCTTTAATTCATCGCCATGAGAGAAATACACGTCGGGGACTACGCAATTGTGCACTATTTTCACGTAAATGCAAAATTCTCACGAAAGCTCTCGATGTGGTCTAAATTTAGCAAACTTAATTTACTTCTCAAATATTTTACTATCTTCCAGTTGCTCCTGTCATAACAAGCTACAAATTAGGCTTTGCCGATATAAAAAAATTTGCTTTCATGAGAGCCCCTACACGTGGTCCGGTCTAAAAAATAGACCAATGTTATCCGAATTCTCGTTGGTTGGTTTGCTAGCGACAAATTTCCATCATCAAATATTCAAAATTAAACCTTTTTGACATGTAAAGTCTTATTTTTCATTAGAACGCTTATATAGTTTGGCATGCAGACAGTGAGTCTACAAGGCGCAAATTCGGTAAGGCTTCAGTTTTCGTAGCAACAATTATATGTCAAGGAGTTCAAAAAATTGTCTCATTCGATACCAATCGATACTATTCCCACCAATTTAAAATGCCGAAATAGAATTTCTAAGCGATCTTTTCGCGGAATCCTTAAAATTGCAAGAGTTGTTTTGATAAGCAACTTATAACCTTATCATAATAATGTGGAAAAGCCGAAAAAGTGGTCCGATCCAAACTATTTTCAATAGCGTTCATCCCTTGGCCAAAGAGACCAAATTTCATAAAAATTATTCGAAAATTACAACCTGGAAGTGGAACATAAAATCACATGGACAGACATCAGGCGGATACACAAGCTATGATCGATTCAGAAAATGATTAAAAAAATATTTCTAAATTGATCGGTGTAATAAAAGGCGGGTATCTCGCAAGCCCTTCTGGATATTATTAAAACCATCCGTGCACACGCTTAATATACCCTCTACCATAAGTCGTGTGGGGTATGAAAATAAATGAAGAATTGTGGAAAATTAAGCAATGCAGGGTATTTAAGAATCGGTCTTGCTCGGCCATACTGTTTTCAGTTATTCAGAAAAGGTTATCAGATCGTAATTATAATATCAGATTGCGCTCATGATGGACTTCAAAATATATTGCCATACGTTGCAAATATTTGGCCAGTAGTATACTGTTGCCCCAGTTGCTTATTAAGTGCTGATAGCAACCACAATTGTACAATTTGAAATATCGTATTTTATCCACAGTGCTTGAGATATACATTCAATGTAATTACGACAATTTATTAAAAACTTATAATTTTAGTTAAAAAAAAGTGGTTGGTATGAAAAGATTCGGCCCGAACTGTTTATAACTTTTATTTTTATAAGTAACGAATATTACTTCAGTCTGTCATTGAGTTCTTCTGAAGAACGTATACATATCGCTGTACAATTATACTTTCATCCTTTATCTAGTCACTGAGATTCATTCGTGCTGCGAAATGCTTGCGGAATGGAGGAAATTTTCATAAAAAAAATCGAAAAGGCTTTCCTTTAACTGAAATTGTAGCAGCGTTGGGAAAAATCATTTCAATGGTTTGACAGAGGAACAAGATCTGTAAACGAGGTTTTTGGTTGTCAAGGTAGGGGTTGGAATGTATAATTTATTGAAATATTCTATATATATATATATATATATATATATATATATATGCGTGTACGTTATATATATATTATATTATATATGTATATATATATATATATTATATAATGTATGTACTAAATTTCAATTGAATGTCTCTCTCTCTCTCTCTCTCTCTCTCTCTCTCTCTGGCGCACTTACTCTCAAATATCTTAGATGTGTACTTTTATAGTTTTGATACCACCAAGGGTGCAAAATAGGGAATAATAATTCTATAAATTCTTCTCAATTATGAAAATTAATTAAAGAAATTCTTTACCACAATTTATTGTGATAAAATTTTAAATCATAATAACCCTGATCGGTTAGACCCTCCGTGGAGGATACCGTGGATACAGCATCTTCTAGCGGTTGTTGATCTTGATTGGTTTCTGGCGAAAGCTTATGACCAATCGGACGATTTATTTTTAATACACCGAACTCCTCACGATCTTCTTGATCGAATTCCATTTTATTGGATGGTGTAACAGCCATACCGACACCTACTGACCGATTTTTCATGCCAGTATGTTGTTTGCTTAATTGAAATGTTGGCGGTTTACGTATGGTCGGCGATACATCATCGGCCACTACTGAAGCCGCTTTCGATGCCTGACTAGATGAGCTATTAACATGAGATTCTTGCGTACCATTGGTGTCAGCGTTATGAGCGTCACTGCTGTCATGTGACGCATCGATTACATTATTATGTTCCGTTTCGCCGTTCTCTTCAGATTTATCTACCACATCAACTGATGATGGTGGCGTTACTGGTTTCGGTTGGGGAGATGCTAAAGGTGTCGATATCTTTTCAGTTGTTTGCTCTTCTTCTTCAGTATTTAAATTTTGTAAATTTTCAGTTATATTATCAATGCTTGATTTGGTCGATTGACTAAAGAAATTTAAAGTAAATTTTATTTGATGTGAATAGAAATGAAAAATACACATAAATAAATTAAATTTGCAAAATTTCAATTTAATTTAAAAATTTTTCTGAAACTTCACACATATATATATATAATTTTTTTTTTTTATTTTTTTTAATTCATAATTTAGTGCTTTTTTTTCTTATTTAATTTTTTTTTATTTTTTTTTTTATATATATAATAATATACATAATAATATTATATAATAGAAAGAAAAGAAAAATAAAATTATATAAAAGAAAAAAAATTAATTGAATTACATAAATAAAATAAGCAAGAAAGTTTTATTCGCCTTAGGACGAATCTACGATACCAACCATCTCCAATTAATTTATAAAATATATTAAAGTAATTTGGGAAATTTATACATTTTATATGGATACGTTTTAGATAGTGGATATTTTATAGGTGCATTGATAAGCGGATTTCGCGACCATTTTCAACAAAGGAAAAGAAAACGGACATGGTTCAACAGGCTTCATATTTCATATATTTCTGAGCATTTGAAACTGATGGTGGATATAAACGAAATCATTATTGTTACATATATCGAGTTTAAATTATTCAAAAAGATTTATTTAAATAAAGAAAAGCTGTTTTTTTTTTTTTTTCAATGGAAAATTTTCAATTTCTATAAAACAATTGAAACAATTCGTGTTAAAAAGAAACTTAAATCTTTTTTAAAATCGCTAACATTTCAATTAAAAAAAAATATTTTACAAATCATGATATTCTGAAAATAAAGAAATAAAAATTAAAAAAAAAAATAGAAAATTTATACATGAAATAAATGAAACAAAAAAGCTAAAGAAAAAAAAACAAAAACACATTTATGCAAGTTTCTCTAATTACTCAGAATAGGAATTCATGAATGCAGCTAAGTTGGATTGTGCGCTCCTTTACTAAAATTAAAATTATGGGAAGAGTGACCCGGAATCGAAATGCAGCGCTCGAGTTCGTCTAATGTCTACCTAAATTGTAACCTCATCCGCCAAATAGCAAGGGATGCCCTACTACTTTGCATTGAATATGTCAATGTATCAATGCATTTGATATTACGACGAAGGCTCTAGTAGGAGTTTGCTTGAAGGCTTACTTAACTTTACGATTACTTATATCACGCATCTGTTTAATATTACACTATTCTTTGCCCCTTGAACGGATGCGTCAATAACCGAAGTCAGTGTTGTTGCCTCCAGATAATCAAAACACTACCCAGTTTTACTCCTCTCTCAATGTGTTCACAATATGTGTTCACATATATAATTGAACTTTATGTGAACGACATGAATTTTATTTCTTAAAGGGTTAAGATTG
Source organism: Glossina morsitans morsitans (assembly GCA_001077435.1). Lineage (NCBI taxonomy): Eukaryota > Metazoa > Arthropoda > Insecta > Diptera > Glossinidae > Glossina > Glossina morsitans. The sequence goes on along the minus strand of CCAG010000251.1, from coordinate 334 downwards.
ACTCATCTTTCAGAGTTTCCGTTACGTTACGGAATGCATGCATAGACGCAATTAAAAATATTGAGGCGTATAAACAATTTCTAATCAATTTCACTTTTCTTCTTCTTTTTATTAATCTCTCATAAAATGAATTTCGCTTTTAACTTTGAAAAAATCCAAATCTCTTTGCCTTCCCTTCGGTATTGATACGATGTAATAAATTTTTATGATCATATAATACACCGTACCGCCAATAATTTGTTTATAACTATTATAAATTTAATAATCGTTCCGATCTTTGAAAACTTGAAATGCGCAGAAATTTAAAAAAAAAAAAAAAAAAAAAAAAAAAAAA